>JANAVB010024843.1:0-120229 GCA_029216955.1 Iris pallida
TCAGATCTTCCCTCTCTCATTATATTTATTGCAGCAATTTCAATTATATCAGCTAGTTCGGGCACCAACCATTCCCTCAGTCATACTAGCAACAGCCATATAATCTACATCATCAGCCATAGGCTTCTTCTGAGCATGAACCTGTCAATACAACCCTCCTAAGATTGTCACAACAAATCAAGAAATATTATCTACCATACTAATAACAATAAGATAAATACAACGGTACGCTTGTTTGTTGTGCACTAAGAGCAACAAGACCTGTAAAGCTTTAAATGGTGCACAACTCATTGATTCATCTAATAATACTGTACATAGACAAATGATCGTAGTAAAGATAACAAGAAATAGATGCATCGAATGCTTACATGGCCAGCCCATGAAATTTATGATTGCTCAGAGAGATCAGTAAATAAGAAATATGGTACAGCACTCATTGTTGGTCCAGAAAAAATAAAAGAAATATATAAACTAACGTATTTCTACAGATATCATTAATCAATTAGTTTCATTTATTTACTGGTTTCTTCTTCACATCAACTGTAGCCGGTAAACAAAAAAAAATAGTACACTTAGGAAGTTATCTTAAAAGGTCATTTAGGAAGCAAATTTCAGAAGAAAGAAGCTCAAGGAACGAAATAACACAATTTAGCAGGATTATTGGGTCATAACCTTCAGAAAATCTTTAAAGTTTGCCTTAAATATGACATGAGACCAAATAAAAATAATGGTTTGATACAGTAAAACAAACACAATCCAATACCTTCAGAATCTCTATACGACCAGTAAGGCTAGGTTTTGGAATATAAATTTTTCTATCAAATCGCTCAGGCCTCACAAGTGCTGGATCAAGAATATCTGGTCTATTTGTCACAGCAATCGTGATCACATCACCTCTCCCTTCAAACCCATCCAAGCACACAAGTAGCTTCAGTATATGCGAGGAGAGAACACGTCAAATATAATCAAGTGCACATGTCAGGGGAACAATCAATGTAATCAAGCAAGTATCAGCGCTTTACCTGGTTCAGAGTAGCATCTCGTTCTTGTCCACCAGAACCCTTAATCAAACCACGTTCCCTTCCAACTGCTATCAATCTCGTCAATAAATACAACTGAAGGGGCCTGCAATACATCACAAGTATTAAATATATATGTAAGATGTGTCAAAGATTCATCATGTCTTCACTTGAGTATCAGAGCATATATTAACAGGATATCAAATTATCCACTACATCCCCGATTCCCATAACTTATAATCTTATAAAGCAAGAAAGTATAAGCAAAAAATAGTATAAATCTGAAGAAGCAAGATAGCACAGCTGATCTCTCTTACATTGTCTCTTGCTTCTTGGTACAATTTTCACAGGTTTTCGATTATGAAATAATAGAAGGCTGATCAAAGTTTGTCAGACATGTTTTTTCTGTACTTGTGAATATTACCTTCCATGAAAAATGAAGGCAAGTAAGAGAAGAAAAATAGAAGCACCAGATTTTTCATCCCATAAACCATTTTACATCACCAAAATTTAGACAGATTTCAGATAGGTTTTTCCTCACTGTAGAATGAAGATGTGGCTCATCCCATAAAACATTTTACATCACCAAATTTTAAAATAACTAGATATGATATATAACGTTTCAAGATTAAGCAAAAGTACGAATGGTCAAATGAGAAAGCAGGTCCCTCCATACCAGATCACTTGTTGCAAAGATGGAGAAGATGCATCATTCGCAGCAAGCGAAAGCTATTGGTGTTGTCCGAAAAAAAACCCATATACAAAGGCGGCTGCTGCTGGAGCTGTGCAGTGCGGATGATATTAGAAATGCATCAATTCATAACATAGTTTAACAATGTCATTGTATCATCATTATCTAGTCAGTGGTGTCGATATCATCCCACCAGTCCAGCACACTTTATGTATACATTCCTCTGCAGTAGAGAGACTTCCACATTATAACTATAGTGCAGACAAATATTTCTTATCCACCATGAATGATCAGAAGAAGAATTTTTCTTGATGTGGTCTATATTAAAAATCATACCTGCTATTGATAGAAGAAGACTGCATATGTATTCAAAAGAGACAATTTATGGATGAGCTAGGTTGGTAGTTTACCTGGTGCTATGTATCCATACGATTCAAAACCGCAATCGTGATAGTGGCATAGTACGTGTATACTGCAGGTAGAAGTCGGTTTGCATATCTTCATCTTCGTACAAACTAAGGTCTAAATCAAATATTACATAGAAGGGGCAATAAAGATTGTAACATCAGTCTCAGTCCCCTTCACCTTATCCGTAGTGACGATTTGAGTAGTCTGCATTTCATCTGCAAGCTCTATTTCCAGTTTCTTAAACTACCCTTTCATGTCTTCATCTTCAAGACCCGCAGAATGGACCAACGTAGCTTATGCAAGCCAAGTACCAATATGTCATAACTGACACAACAACTATAATCATAAGAGCCATATATTGTCGGAATACATCCTTTAGAAAGCATCTCATCACAACAAAACCAATATATGTTATCGATCTTTATGAAATTTATATAGATCTACCACTACTTGACACATGAAACGTTAAACCTTATTTGGACCCAACTGAATTTGCAATTTTTAAAAGACTTTGGTCAAAGTTCATCTCAAACAGGATTTCTGAAAGTTTTAGCGCTAAACGTCAATAAAGTAGCATGTTCAGAGAACAATAAGCATGTTACCTAGAGCTTTAATGACTACCTTTTATGCAGTAATACTATCATCCAGCTCCGAGACATGGCATGGTGGTAGTTAGGTGAATTCATCAATTTTGCCAAACCAAAATCTGCCAAATAGTATGTCGTTGCACTCACATCCTTGTGAAGGATCATTGGTATGCAGTCGTTGTGGAGATGTGCTAACCCTCAACACCCACATTTGTCTGAAGCCACTTCCTTAGGCCGATGTGCACCTGAAAAATTCATCCAAGAAGATAAATAAATATGACAATATAATGACATGTTATTTAGTTCTAGGTCAGTAAATATTAACCAAATGGATGCACTTATGTGATCACATCTTGGATAGAAAACTAAGTATCACCACCATCATGGTTTTGTACTACTTGCATCCTCGAAAATATTTACATGTACCAAATTTTCCAGGTTTTATTAAAAATTCAATAGAAGGAAAAGTCTATATATATATATACGCAGTTGCATTTTTTTATGTCAATAATTTCATTCAAACTGTATAGACAGTTGCTTTAGATAGAATTAGTGAAAATAGTTTGGTCCATAAAATTATCCTTATGTGCTTGCTAATTTTGGACCTCAAACTGTATGGTTGTAGACAGTCGGACTGTGATTTTAACTATGAACCAATGAGAAGATAGAGCCATGTATTTACTAGTCAACAAAATTTTGGGTCAAAGCTCTTAGGTCCATGAGGCATGAATATCAAAAACAAACCTGAATAAGTAAATCATAATAGGAGTTGTAGTAATTTGTAACATGCCTCAATGTAGTAATGATTCTCTGAGTTACTCAATTAACGAGATAGATACAATTATTTACCTTGTAACACACCTCTCTTCAGAGTATAGTAGGCCTTCATCAATATGAAGCTCAGAAAGTATATTGAGCTCATAGAATTTTGATGGTAGGCTATATATAAGTCTATTGCCCTTGAGTACCCTGCAATAGAGTAAGCATGATATTAAAACCTTGGTCTGGAATTTTAGGTCTCTTTATTATCTTTTGGCTTTCTGTTGCAACTTATAACTTTGGTACATGGATTGTGCCAACAGTACAATAACCTAGTTAGCATATTCTCTTGTATATGAATTGATATAAAGGTGTATCCTGCTGAATTCTATCCTAGTTTGCTAATGTTACATATATACCCGTACCCACATTCTACTGCAACATATTGGTGTATCTGTATTCTTGCGACATAGTTGTGGCCCCATTCAAGTACTAGCGTAATATATAAACATTAATGGGAAATAAGGAAAAAAAATAGTTGTATAGAACAACGATCAAATTTTCCTTCCTTCTCATAGACCAACAGTCCTCTTATAATATTCCATATGAAATTTGCACTTATCTATACATCATAAAACATTTCCAGCTGCTAATCAGGGCCTATTAGCATAAAAAGTAAGACTTTTTCAGCCGCACGAAGAGGAGCACCACAAAATTCTTCTAATATAGACACCAAATTAGCAATTTTTTACAGAAGTCTTTGATTATGACATTTTTAATATGCACTAGCAAACGAATCAACACTAGGTCATTAACTAGAGTTCTATATTATATAGACCTAAATTTGATCATAAAAACTAGAAGAAATTAGAAGAACTCACAAACTGACCTCGACCAGTAACAATTGGCGAGAGAGGAAACCCTATAATTTCTCCTCGGTAACTCCCTTTGTGCTTCCAGTTCGCTTGTAATCCCTTGCAGAAGCATTCCACAAACAAAACTCGAGAAAAATTAAAACAAAATACAAAAATACAAAAATAAAATAAAAATGATAACACCAACCTTCAAAAAATCCTTAGATTGCACAGAATCGAAAATAGGCCAGACCTTATCGGAAAACTGTAACAAATTCCAAAACATAATTTCAGAACGAAAGAGTTTGGGGATGTTAGGAACTATGATTTTTGGATTACTACCGATTGGCGGTCTCCAGATGATAAACAGACCTGAAATGTGATCTTTCGGTTGTCGATCTCGACCTCTGCCAGTGGCATGTACCACCCGCCGAGCACAGACCACTTCGGCGGAGACCGGAGAGAAGGGGTCACCAACAGAGCAAAGAAACCTGTCGGCATCGAGGATCGTGGCCACCAACGTCGAGAATACCTCTTTTGGTGTAGTGAGGAGAAAGAGGCGGAGATGGTACGTCGAGAGGGAGTTGGGAGAGACTCCGCATGTCGTCGAGAGGGAGTTGGGCGATGGCGACGACGATGGGTCTGGAGAGGCTCCGTCTGTCGTCGGGGCTCTAAGCAGAGGACACGATGGCGGGCAGGGTCTGGAGGAGGAGGAGGAGGAGGGTCAAATGTGGGCGGCCGGGGTCTGCAGGAGCAGGAGGATGGAGGGAAATTAGTTTAGGTTTTGAGTTTTGGAGGGGAAGGGTTTGGAGAAAGAAATTGGAAATGAGGGAAATGAGTTTAGGTTTTGAGATTTGGGGGGGGGGAAGGATTTTTTAGTGTTCGGCTGAGTTAGGTTTTGGAAGCGACTGAAATTTCAGTGGCTAGTACGTTGACACTAATATAAAGATTCTTCCAACTCCCTAGCAACCAAAAATATCAGTTTCTAAAAAAAATCAAAAATTTATCAACAAACCAGCGAAGAAATTACGACGGCCCATATCATCCATTAAACTAAAATGTTAACTAGTTGAATCTTAGTCGCTAGTAAGTCGCTAAAATAGCAACGGATATAGGTTAGTCGCCAGGTTAGTCGCTAAATTACCATAATTTTGTAGTGTAAATACTCACACACTATAAGATCCCTCACGAAAAATCCAAATAATCCCTCACGAAAACCCTAAATAATCTATCAGTCGGTCGGTCGGTCTTTAGGGTTTTCGTGAGGGAAGAGAAAGACAGAGAGAAGAAGATGAGGAAGAGGGAGGGTTTCGTGACAGAGATAAGGAGGGGGAGGGTTTTCGGAAGGGGGAGGAATTTTCGTGACAGAGGGAAGGAGGGGGAGGGGTTTCAGTTTGGCGCGCGGGTTATGAGGAGTTGAAGGGTTGGAGGAGAATACATTAAGGTTTTTTCAAACATAAGACATAGCATTTTGCTATGGACGGTACCGATTTAATTTCTAAAAATCCAACGGACGAGATCGCCCGCTATCGAGAACGCTATAAATTATACAGCAAAACTGAATCGCTCCTATAACTTATTTTTTAATATAAAATAGAAAACTGTGTTGCTTCTCCCATGATTGGAACAGTAGATAGTTCAATTGTGAGTATTCGATTAACTCAGTTAACCAAACCGAATTACCAAATACCGAATTCGACCGAAAATCGAATAACAAAAATTGAAACCAACAGAAATATCCCGTACCGAACCAAACTGAACGGAATAAATCTGTTCGATTTTCAGTTTATTTGGTTTAACCAATATTTCAGTTTATTTATAATTTTTTTGTCAATATATATAGTAACTAAATATACGAAATGTATTTCGTATATATATTACTAACAAAAATTATTTGGTTTACCAGGGAGAGGAATTTGAGATAAAATTTCTGAAAGGTTAGTGGGATTAAACCGAAACCGAAACCGAATAAGAAATTTTAGTACTTTCGAAACCGAAATCGAACCGAATTTTTTTCAAACCGAACCGAATCTCTTATTCGGTTAGGTTCGGTTCGGATTTCAGTCCAAAAACCGAATAATGCTCACCCCTAGACATACGGGCATAGCAACGTTCAGAAAAAAAAACTATACCTTTAACAGCGTTCATAACACGCTATATAAAGTTCTGTTAACAGCACTGCATAATGAACGCTATTGATAATGACATTCTAATAGCAGGGAGGCTTCAACGCTATAGATAAACTGCTATTGTATGAACGTTTAATAGCACTTCAATATGAACGCTATGGATGATTATATTATAATAGCAGGGAGGCTCGAACGCTATAGATAAACTGCTATTATATTCTATTTTAATAGCAATGTGGAAGGAACGCTATTGATGATGACATTCTATAGCATGGAGGCTTGAACGCTGTAGATAAACTGCTATTGTATGCCATATTTGTTGTAGTGTGGTCTTCGTCTTTATGTTGAATCGATGCTCAAATGGAAGGACGAGAAGGGGAACTTCCCTCGGCTGGAGCTGCCTTATACCTATTTGTTCGGATGGTTACTTCTGCACCATCTATCATTGATGAACCCTGACATAGGAGCAGTCGGCCGTAGCTATTTACGGAGATTCTCTCAGAGCAAATGGATATACACTAGTCTGAAAGATTGCAGACGAGCTTTGAACCTTGGGAAGGGGTGGAATTTCTACTGTGTTGCCCTTCCAACTGGCTATGAACATATGTCGACAAATCTAGTTGATCTTGGGAGGCAGCCGTTGGGTTGGGCAGCATTTGATTGGCTGAGGACGATAAGGCCGTCGTACTTGGTGTATAGATTTGAAGATGAATGTTTCTTAGAACCATATCTGCCAAGCCGCTTTGCTCGTCAATTCGGCTACGACCAGTTCCACGTAGGCAATGCTATAACTTGCCTTCAAGGAAAGGGGTATCTGATTGATGGTGCCAGGGCCTGGGCTTATTACAACGCTCGAGACACAAGAACAGTATTCTCGATGCCGACCAAGAGTGATCACGACCCCCGGATGTTATACACATATTCGCTTTTTTACATAGCGGTAAATACATTCGCCGAGAACTTCAACCTTGTAGATACACTACAAGAAAAAGGGGTTTTAACGACACTCAAAAAGTGTCGTTATTTAGTTTCCATGGCACTTTTCAAGTGTCATGTAGAGGGGTGTCATAGAAAGTATTTTTCTGTCAACGGCACTTCGAACGTGCCAAGTAATCCATTTATGATGACACTTTTTGAATGTCATATAATGTTCATTTTATGGCATGATGTTGGTGTCATATTTATGTGTTTCAATGACAGCTTATAAGTGTCATCATAATTTTTTTTAGCTTTCAACAACACTCGAAAAATGCCATGTAATAACTTTATGACGACATTTTCTGAATGTCATATAATGTTCATTTTATGGCATGATTACAGTGTCATCTTTATGTATTTCAATGATAACTGATAAGTGTCGTCATAATTTTTTTAGCTTTCAACAACACTAAAGAAATGCCATGTAATCCATTTATGATGACACTTTATATGTGCCATCTAACACCCTTGAACGACACATTTTAATTGCCTCTAAAATGTCATTAAAATATATGAAATATAAATCATTTCATTTGTAGATATCACATTAACCAAAATCAATTTCACACATACTAAAATTTTAATGCCACAACATAAATATATATTAAAATATCTCAAATCCATACAAGGTCCCAATATGTTGTTCTCAATACAACAAAGTCTATTACATAACAAAGTCTATTACACAAAAGATAATATTACTACTAGTACTACTTAGTCTCCAACTCTTTCCAGCATCAAACTCGAACATAATCCGAACTCATCAATTGACCTGCACACAAAAAGATGAGAATTAGTACTTTATCTTTCAAACTGACAATGCAAATGCTAATGGAAGACAATATGAAACCAAACTATAGGTGTTTGCACTAGAAAAAACTATGAAGACACTTATAAGCTGATCTGCCATATTTTTAAGCAGGAAAGCGTTAGCCTCTAATTCTAAACTACTGTTGTGTATTCATTTTGTTGTAGGCGATGGATACAACGATCCTGGGCTTGTCACGAGAAGAGGCCAAAAAGAAGCCATATATTGCTTCTCTGGGAGTATATGTATTCAAGAAGGATATACTGTTAAATCTTTTGAGGTATTATCGTTGTAGCCTGTGCAGTTTCATTCTGTTCTCTTATATATGGTAGGCTAATTGACACTATTCAAGATTGGTTAGTAAAGTGTTCAAAACAGTAGAAGATCATCTTGTTAAATTACTTATAATCTTCCAGTAACAATGTCTCCTTCTGCCTCCACACCTATGGGAAGTGTACTGGAGTACTGATTAGCAAAACATGGATGCCATAAAGGATAAACAGATTGCCTAGATATCAATAAATTGATATGTCCGATCCAATGAATAAAGATGCAAGGATGGTAAATCTTATGCTCCTATTTTGAATCAACATTTTCTTTTGGAGGTTAGGTTGTTTATTCCTTCTTAGTTGATCATTGTTTGGTTGACTTGCCATTATTTTGACACGTGACCAATATTATTTCCTTCTTCCAGGACCATGACAAGGTGTTCAGTTAATTTTTAAAGATTAGCATTGTAATATGAGTGCAAATGTCTCTAGACTTTCCCCCCATAATTTCTGATATTATCTCAGCGCATCTGTAGTCATTTTATCAATTCTAAATGCCTGTATACGGTCATCCTTTCATTTACTCCAAATGGCACCATTTGTTCTTTATCATCTTACAACAGATGCAATGAAGATTTATTTGGGACTGATAGTCTTGTAGTTAATGCTTATTTATTCTGATACCCCTAACTGATAGTTATGTAATTCTTGCGTACTGCATGTTTCCATGTTTATCTTAATTAACTATGCAATAGTTTACTTTGGAATGATGCATGATTTGCACAATTTTAAACTTCAATTGATCATTCTATATCAATTCTTGTTTTTTTAGAGGCATACACTGTCAATAAAATTTAGGAAGCAGTATTAATCAGTATCACTAAGTGTTATGCATCATTCTTGGGTCAGATGGCGTTTTCCTACGGCAAATAATTTTGGATCAGAAATAATTCCAGCCTCTGTGAAAGAATTCTTCATGAAGGTTTGTTTTAGATGAATTATCTGTAGTCTCAAAATGAGAACTTGGTTTCTGAGAATTCTGATGTAGGGTGCCATAGTACTGTGCCAACTTTAATTGAAACTTATATTTAGCATGTTCTAGTGTGGTTTAAGTTATTATCTTTTATTCACTTGAATCTTTATAGTGAAGTAGTAGCTAAATGTGCACCATTCTTAAAAAAACGTAATTTACTCTTCGAGATTACCTAAAGCACGTTGTACAAGTCTTGAGATTATGTCATTTATCAGATGAATACAATGGTTTAGTAGCACACTAGCATGACCCTAAAATGTGAATGAATGAGAATACGTAACTAAAAGTCCTATTGTCGTTCGATATAGATGTTCACTTGCACAAAAATATGTAACCACTATCAGACTAATTGCCTGTGATTCAATTTTTTTAAGAGATCGTGTATAAAACTGTACTAAACAATCTTTTGGTGCTGGTAACTAACACTGCAGTTGTTATTTTGGAAGAGGTTGGCTGAAATGACATGTTACCATTCTTTGTGCAGGTTATTGTGAAAATCCTTCTGTAGATGTTTCATTCTATTATTTAAATGTAACTTAAATTTGATGCTTTTATATGTTCACCATTGGTAATTTGTTATAGCTTTTAGTTAGCCAATTTATATTTCATGACAATAATCTTTTTACAAGCATAACACATGACATTCTACATTGTTTCTGATGATTTAACATTTGTGCTCAGGTTCCTTGTATTTTATATTTTTGTGCTTGATATAATTTTGCCTATAGTTGTGAATTAAAATTCTCTTGCTGGGATTCTAACATTTCTTGAAGGTTTTGAGTGTCAGGTTGCTAAATACAGAACTTGTGAAGAGTTGGATAACATCAAACGAACTAAAACTAAACCCTAATAAAAAAAACATGGGGTTATATTGATGTCATGAGAATATTAAGATTATAACTTGCGTTAATTTTTCAATTAAATGTACATAACCCATCTCTAAATAAAGTTTGGATCTGTTGCACTAGGAACACCATTATTAGGTTGACTGACATCCCAATCTTAAAGAAAGAGGACAATTGGTTTGCAAGGCATGCTATTTTAAACATACACACAGGGGCATAACACAACTCACTTCCTGTACTACACAATAGGTATATGTTACCTGTCCACACTGCCATCTACCTATCTATCTATCCACTAATGTTGCCTGCACACAAGGCCTATAGGAGCCCCATGCCCTGTACCTTCTAGTGCCTAGGTGTGTCCCTGCACATATATCACATATATGTGCACAGGGATATACATACACCTGCAGTCGAGCAGTTTACCCTGCTGCTATACAATTCCTTCTACATACTCACACCTGAACTCATGTTATACACATCACACACTGCTCTAACAGCACCTACACTCACACACCTTGCTACAACTGCACACAAGCATTTTATAATTTGAATATATTTCTGCCATATCTGAATTGAACTGCCATATCTGAATTGAACTGCCATATTGAATATATTTCTGCCATATTGAATATATTTCAGGGTTTGTTCCCCAAGTTTGTGCTTGTGTTTTCTTGTAAGGAGGGAATATGTGTGAGCCAACATGACTAGGGGCTTTTAGTCAAGTTAAATGAATAAACTGAGCAATTAAAAGAAGCTAAATCCACACATGAAGCTTTAAGAATCCATGAATAATCATTACTATGCGATGAAGAAAAAAGATAACAAAGTAAAGTATAGTAGGAAGAAACATTACCACAGTTGGTTTATTCACAATCAAAGGAAACAGGCATAATCTTATAGAAAAAAAGAGGACAAACTAAATAAGCTCATATAGTTTTAACTTGGACATTGTACACTATAACCGGTCAAGTAATATAATTACCTGAATCTCTTCAATAGTAGTATACTTGTGTGGCCAAGCAATTGTACTTCCTATAGCATCATCAAGGGTAAAAAATTCTCTTAAGGCTCGGAACAAAGTAACATTTGGAACCAAAATTTCCTTAACCCAAACTTTGTAGCAATCTGGCCCAAGTATAACATGATGTACCATTGAAGTAGAATCTGTGGAAGCAATTTCAGCCTTTGCCACCACCTGCCCTGTGGCGGTCCAATTTAACAGTTTGCATTTAGCGCCCACAAGATTTATATCATCACTAGCATTCACGCTCCCTTGTTGGGACTACAATGAAACAAGAAGCTAAAAGTAAATTTAATATTCTATTGTGTAATATCAATAGAATTACCACAAAATATACCTGTCGGCTTGAGAGAGATGGCAACACTCTTTCATTACTAGGATCTTCTAGAAACTGTAAAATAATATCATAACTTGAGTTCTATGAACCTCAAGATTGCATAATTTTTAGAAAAACAATAGAGTTGAATATTAAATTATCACAACTTAACATGTCTGGTCTAAGCTCTCTTAAAACTTTTTGTGTAAGATATTGAGTTTTGCGAACCTCATTTAACTCATTCATAACAGATTGCATCTATGATTTATTTTGTAATTGGGCTTCTATCCTAGATGGGGTAACTCCAAATCCAAGCCCTCTTACAGAACCTGAGCGTTCTGGACCAAAATACTTGCTCACTGGATCCTCATTTATGGAGGTCAAATTCTCGCTGTCTTGAAGCTCTTTATATTTTTGCATTTCAAACTAAAAAGTAAAGGGTATTAGCATACTAAGAAAATATTAAAAATACAATATAATAACAAATTTGAGACAAATAAGTTTTAATTACATACAATTGCCTTCTCTGCAGCATCGTTGATTGGTTCTCCCCTCTTCTCTCCCTTCCTTTTCTTATGTCCTTCGATCCATAAGTCTACCCTCGATATAGATTTGCCCATATTCTCAATTTTCTATCAAAAATTAAATTAAAACATTAATTAAAATATAGCAAGTTTATTGCATGCAAGAGAATTTTAAGGATATCAAAATTAAAAACAAGTACCCAATCATGCTCATATCTTACATAACCTTTACGGCTCAGAGTGTAAGGTATCATCTGTTTTGCCCTTGCAGCCTGCTTCATTTTACTTATTTCCTACACAAAATAAGTTGTATTACAACTTCAACACAATACATATGATTCAAATGCACTTAGCTTTGAAATTTACCTTAAATTTATCTGAGGTGCGAATCTTTACAAATTCATCCCACTCACGGTCTGTAGGTTCCTCCGGTTTGAGGAAGGTAATACGCCGAGATACATCCACACCAGCATCTACAACTGTTCTTATGCTTCTAGATAGAGAGGATTTCCAATTTCGCCACGACTTCCCCATCAAACGCAGGATGAACTTCTTGTAACAATCCTCAATAACATATTTTTGTTACATTTACAAGTAAAATCAAGGATAAGTAATTTGACTAAATGTTTTACAATGAACAAAAATAAAATACATAAATATAGTACATACCATCGTCAAACCCCATAATTTTTCTTTGATTCTCTTATCTATGTTGTGCCATGTATTTATATTTATTGGAACATTCTCTCGAACAATACACCCAACAGTCGTACTGAAACTAACTGATTTTTTTCCCACGGGTTGTCCATATTCATTCCACTCAATCATTATACGGTTCTTCTCACCAACTGTAATAACAGGGACTTTTGTTTTTCCTCTGGTTCTCTTTTCTTTACCACCAGCACTAGTATTTTCTTCTGGCGCAGAATCAGTATTTTCATCAGAACTATCATGGGGTAGCCTAGAGAAAGGTGGACTATCATAAATGACACGTGGTAATTTCCTCGCCATATCTCTGTAATTGAGAAAAATAAATTAAATTAGTATAAATATTGAATCCATTCAGAGTTGCTAAATAAAACGTTTGTTCTAAAAGTGTCATCATGTCATCTGTAAGTATAACATTACAACTATACAACAAATAGACTAATATCATTGGTAATTCCATAACCAAAATATTAAAACAGAGAATGTCAAAAGTAACTAATAAGGCCTGGAATAGTTTCTGGCAGCAAGAGATTATGGGCTGATGGAGAAACATTTTTATGGATTATATATACTGCTGCATCTGCATCAATAGTTTACGATACAATGGAAGTTCAGACGAATATAGAGAGGGAAGTATTACCTACCTCTGCAACAGAAATTCTATTTGAATTCTCAGCAACCTGTTAGTAAACTGTTAGTTACTCCAGGTCATATGTTTGAGTCTTCTTTTTCAACTTGTCTATTAAGTTGGCAATATTCCATTTAGCCATTATATATGAATCCATCAGTTATATGAACACATATCAACAAATGAAAGAAAATGAGGGTACATATTAGATAGGTGACATTTTGCATCTGTTTTGTAACCAATAAATTATAAGGCATGGGATACTTGCAGAGTACCCTAGTTTCAACTCTAGGTACATTTGTTTTCTACACTAGTATAGAAAGTACCTGCAGCCTCATAGATGAGAGACTGAACCTACATGAGGGTACATATTAGATAGGTGACATTTTGGGTACAGACCTGAGTATCTGATGACAAAAAGGTTGACAAAGCAAAGTTATGACCAACAGGCGACCTAGGAGTGCATTCATTACCTACAGCCTACATAGTCAATAGGATTGGGTATAAGAGCAGAAACCTACAAAGATGTCTAGGAGGTATCATACTGGTTGTTTGCCTCTGCTATAGATAAGAGTATACCTACCGGTAGGATGAGGCAGTAGATACTTACAATCTTTTAACATTTAGAATAATAGCAGAACCTTATTGAGGAGGGGGAGACACCCCTATACCCTACTGTACTAGGGGAATTGGTACCTCTCATGACTCATTGAGCATAAGGACAAACACTTGACACTTTAGGATAATCGGATATTAGAGTATCCTAATTTGCCTCTGTATCAGACCTGGGCAGGGTATTTGTAGCAGCAATGAGGAATTCCTGTGAGTTAGTAAGTAGTAGGCTGATGCACGGACAGGTTAGAAGTCTAGGGGTTAATGTGCGACAGTAAGAATATGAGGATACCAGAGCACAAGTGTTTCCTTGTGGCAGAACCTGTGTACGGGAGGATGGTTGACAGAGAAATCTTTGTGAATAGATGTACCTCTTCTCTGATTCTGGGATGTAAGTGATTGATAATGGGATTGAACCCACATCCTTTCCAAACTAGCACCATAATCTGGCACCTTAGACTAACACAGCAGTAGGTATTATTGCTACTACTACTGTTGTTGCTTATTCTCCAATCTTTATTGCCTTAAAGCTGTAAAGGAATCTAAGAGGTATCAGAACATAGATACAGGAACTCTCATTTTTCAAAGTTTGTCAAAATCATTATTTAGGAGAAACAACATGAAAAACAATGAACTATTTCTAACTTGATAATGAATTTGATTTCAGATTAAGGAAATTCTAACAATGAACTATTTCTAACTTGATAATGAATTTGATTTCATCATTTAGGAGAAACAACATGGAAAAAAACATGAAAAACAATGAAAAACAATAGACTGATAGTAGCAGATATTAAGGAAATTCAGATTGGCTGATATCCCACAAGGGATTTGTTAATCACTCTTTATGCTAAGGAAAGTCGAACAATCAAACCTGCACTCCATTGTCTTCTTTTGCTTGTCTGAGCCTTTCGACATTTTTCGGAGTTATGGAATGACTTGCAGTTTGAATGCTACACAACCAAGTAAATGAAGATGAATTTTTAGTCAATGACAAAATGATGCATACAAGAGGGAAAAAGAACACCTGACATCTTAAAGGAAACTGCCAAAAACCCAGATAAATTCCAACACAAGTAATAATGATCATATATTCGGTCTCAGATTTAGTTTTGAGCATTGTTTATTATTACGTCTCAGATTTATAAATTCCAACCAAGAACATCTAAATTGCAGTTTTGAGCATTGTTTATTATTCGGCAAAGATAAACATACAATTCTAAATACTGGGTACTCCAAATCTCACGAAGAGCAATTCACAATCAATTTTAACAGATAAACATATAATTTTAACAACTCATTGCACAAGTATGGAAATCAACAGACATATGGTAAAGATAAAACATTGACTCCCATCCAAATTTTAACAAATAAACATAAAAGTTAGATGACACATTTGTCCAAAATAGAAAAAAAAAACAGATTACTCAAAAAGAGTATCTCTATTATACCCCCATCTACTATAGTGACACAAGAAGACCTTCACAATCCCTCCTCTTGTACTGCTCATCACCATCCCTATGGTCTATCACAAGCGCAGAAACATCTTGTGGAGCATATGACGTATAAATACTTTCATCAAAGGTAGCCAAGTCATGAAAGCCTCTTGGTGGTGCCTTTAATACTACATGCCAATTTGATCTTTTATTTTCCCTAGAGTAAAATACTTGCTTTGCTTGTAATGCAAGAATGAATGGATCTCTTCCTATTTTACTTGATCCTTTGTGAAGATTAACTAAGGTGAATCCATCCTCTTTCTTTATACCACCAACAATGTTGGCCCAATCACATCGAAAAATAGGAATTCGAAATGTGTTAAAGTCCAACAACAAAATATCCCTTATAACTCCATAGTAAGAAACATTTGCAACAACTTGCATTGTGTCCCTGGCACTGGATCTACATATAGTCTCAGCCTCTATATAAACACCATAATTTTGAGTGGATCTCTCAATTTCTGTTGTATGAAAGCATTTTCCATTGATCACATAACCCAAGTACGATGTTGTGACACGTCTAGGCCCTTGCACGAGCCATCTAAGTGTATCCGATATTCTGTTCGTTGGACTTTCAAGATTAACCTGTAAAAGCATAACCAGCATTAAAATTTGCCCCTTCTATATATATACGTGTGTGTGTGTGTGTCTGACCTTCTCTGACATCCACGATATAAATGTTTCTAAATGTCTCTTCTGCAACAAAGTATTATCCCGTAACAAACGCCGATCAGCACGTTTTAAATCTTCCATGTGTAATCTAATACAGACATCAAAGTTTATATAGTTAGTAATATATATATATATAGCTAAATAACCTCAATGCAACTTCTACTATTGAAATGTGTTGGTAGTATACTCACAGAATATATGGTTCAACTTCTGCACTATTTAGAAGAGCATAAAGATGAGCAGCCTTCAATATTTCACTTGACAAGGTAATTACTTCTCCTTTTGAAATTGGGCGCCCCTCTATAATTGCGTCATCCTCAAAGTCTTCATTTCGATTTAATTTTATACCCAAAGTTGCTGCTTGTGGCATGTATTCGCTACAGAATCTCACACATTCATCCACAAGATAGCATTCTGCTATGCATCCTTCAGGTCGAGCACGATTTCTAACAAATCCCTTAAGATACTTCATAAATCTGTTGGAGATTCTAACAAGGAGAGAAAAATATAAATGGTCAATGACCTGATTTAGGAATTTATTGTATAAACTATAAATTCTAAAATTATAACAAAGTTCTATTGCATACCTCTCAAAAGGGTACATCCATCGATAATGCACCGGCCCGCATAATCTAGCCTCTCGTCCTAAATGTATTGTCAAATGAACCATGATATCAAAAAAAGCTGGAGGAAAGTACCTTTCCAACATGCATATTGTCTCCACAATTTCATCCTCTAATACTTCCAATTTATTTTTGTCAACCACTCTTTGACAGAGTTCATTAAAAAACGAACACAAACGAAAGATTGCCTTTCTTGGTCCCTCTGGAAGAAGTCCTTTTAAAGCAACCGACAACAATTGTTGCATTAAAACATGATAATCATGGGACTTGAGACCAATAATCTTGCATTCTTCCAACTTGACACAATTGCTAATATTTGAACTATAACCATCAGGTAACTTCAAATTAGACAATCGCTTACAAAAGATTTGTTTTTCATTCTTTTGATAGTGTGTAAGGTGCTGGAGGAAGGAAAACTCTTTGCCCTCTTGGTTCTACATGTAAGTCAGACCTAATATTCATGTCTGCTAAATCTCCACGAGACTGTAATCCATCTTTCGTATGTCCTTTGATATTCAATAGTGTTCCTAAGATGCTTTGACAAACATTCTTCTCAATATGCATCACATCCAAGTTGTGACGCAATAGCATACCCTGTGATGCAATCAAAAAATTGCACTAAGTTCGTAATAAATATTAATCTCTTATAATATAACTAATTAAAAAATGACTATTGTAGTAAAAAAATAATTTACCTCCCAATATGGCAATTGGAAAAAATTGACTTCTTTTTCCACATTTTTGGAGGATCGTTCTTCTTTCTTTTCTTTTTCTTGCTCTTTTCCCAGATATTTTGAACTTCATTTACGGCACATAATATTTCATTGTTAGTCAATGGTCTTGGTGGGAGTCCTTTTTCCTTACTTCCGTCAAACCACCTGGCCTTATCATGCCACAAGTGATTAGGTGGAAGAAATCGCCTGTGAGACATGTACACAGTTTTATGTGACTTCTTTGAAATATCGTGAACATGTATTAGGACCACATACAGGACATGCAAGCTTTCCTTTTGTTGTACAACCCGCCAAATTACCATAAGCTGGAAAATCATTGATTGTCCACATCAAAATAGCTTTCAGATTAAATACAGACTTGGTGAATGCGTCATATGCCTCCACGCCATTGGACCAAAGCTCCTTCAAGTCATCAATAAGTGGTTCAAGATATACATCAATGTCATTTCCAGGTTCATCTTTGCCAGGTATAAGTAAAGTCAACATCAAATTTTCTTGCGACATGCACACATTGGAGGGCAGGTTGTATATACACAACAAGACTGGCCACATACTGTATTGGGTACTGAGATTTTTGTAAGGATTAAAACCATCTGATGATAGTCCAAGCCTGAGATTTCTTGGATCTGAAGCAAAATTGGGGCATTTTCTATCAATAGAATCCCATACGACCGAGTCTACTGGATGGCGCATCGTTCCATCTTGACTGTGATGGGTGGAGTGCCAAGTTAATTGTTCTGCCTTATCTTTTGACATAAACATCCTTTTCAATCTTGGTATTATTGGAAAATATCGCAAAACCTTAGCAGGCACTCCCTTCCTGATCTTGCTTGTGCGTGTGTTTACTTTCCATCGTGAAGAACCACATGTGGGACATATCTCCAAATGCCCTTTCTCTTTTCTAAACAAGCAACAATTATTGACACAAGCATGTATCTTCTCATATCCTAAATCAAACTCTTTTAGAAACTTCTTTACCGTGTATAAAGAATCTGGAATATTGTTTTCCTCTGGTAACATATCCTGCAAAATCTCAAGAAGTTCATTAAATGCTTTATCTGACAGTCCATTAGTAGCCTTATGCTTGTAAAGAGTAGTGATTGCTGATATCTTTGTATACTTAGTATAACTTGGATACAATGGAGCCTCAGCCTCTTCCAACTTTTTTCTAAAAACCTCATATGCACTCATATTTACTCCATCAGTAGCCTCTGCATCTCCACCAAAAGGAATGTATGCATCATGGTACATTCTATGAGCATCCGGCAACTGAAAATCCTCATTTTGTTCAAAACAACTTGAATGTTCCCCGTGGAGAACCCAAAGCTGATATGAAGGATCAAAACCAAATCGGACCAAGTGTTCATATACTAAATCATTTTCGTGTGACTTTTCAACTTTACAACCTTTACAAGGACATACAATCCTATCAGGATTCCTAGCATACTTCTTAGCATTTGCTATAAATTTTTTCACTCCTTCTAGGTATTCATCACTGGTCCTACAAATAGAAAAAGAAAGCTATGATTTATGTTATTATTCATATATCTGATAGCTTAAAAGTAAATAAATATCAAAAAAAATAGAAGGACCTTGGATAACTAATCCAGGTTTTATCCATCCTTAACAACCAAATTTAGTAACTTTGTTGGCTGCTCACCACAACTACAATCCTGAAACAAAATGACCTATCATGGACATCAAAAATGAAAGTTAGCATATAAATATGGTATCAAGTTGTTTGGATAAAAAATTTAGTGTATCAAGATCAAAATAGGAATAATTGATGGTAAGTACAAAATTAAAAGGAGTTCATCTCTAATCCTACCAGGTATCAAAGAGATGTTTATGCTATTGAATGTATCAAAGAGATGTTTATGTTGGTGAAGAATTCATGTTCTCCAAAGCCCAAGGTTAATATGTCTTTTTTTTTCCTTGAAGTGGTATGTGAAGGTATTTTGTATTATTCAACTTGATTGGACTTCCCACACATTCTAGTAGGACTCCAAACACAGTTATGATTCTTATGACATCTAAAATGACAAATTAATTTCTAGGAGATCAAGATAAGGGCTAAAATTAAAATGACAAACATATATCCTCTTTCAAAAACAAAGACCAAGATACACTACAAGAAATTGATTTCAGACATGTAAACATGTAGCTAGTGCATGCAGATACGAGAAAGATGAAAATTCAAATACGAGAAAGATGTCTCAGTGATGTCAGCGTCAAGACATGGTTTCATAGAGTCTAATATTTAAGGTGATGGTGACTGATCTAACTCAGAGAGGCATTTTGCAGCTTGCTACACACCAGAAAGCAATTAGTTTTTATGACAAACTATAAGCGAATCATGCATTTATACTTTATAGATGTGAACTTTTGCACGAGACAAAAACATGGAACGGAATAAAAAATTGGATTTGTCTGTCAAGCACATGAAGTTAGCAACAATAACAAAACTTGTATGCCAATTATAAAGATTACAAGAATTGGCATTTAAGCCATGGCAAGATGATATCTATCACTACTTTTGGAAGTAATATTCAAATTCTGATAATAATGCTGAATTCAAAGCCATAGATGAAACTTGGATGTGCATATAGTCACAACAGATACCCAGCAGGAACAGACTGTTGTGAGAAAAGCAGTGTGTAGAATTAGATGAGACATGGTTAGTTGGCATAGTGTTCCCGTTGGATGTAAAAAAAAAAGAGTATGCCGAAGAATAATGTTTATAAAGTCACGAGTAAAATACCAAACTATAAAAATTGAGAGTATATTGGCAATGATTTCGTTGATTAGGGCTCTAAGCCAAGCAATACAAAGTCTCCAACTATACAATAGCTAGTATGTGATATCACTAGTAAAACCACTAAAGCTTAACAACTACAATATCACAAGGGCAGTATAATTAACATGGGTGACCCATGGTTGAGGCCTTTTGTAGAGGAAGGACTTGGGTTCAAAAGCCAGGGGAGCAGTAAAACTGGCCCTTTTGTCTCCTCCAAAAATAAGTTACAAGTAAAATTATCCACCAATAAGGGTAGTAAACAATATATGCAGATAGTACACTAATGTAATATTATTGTGTTATGTATCCTTACACGTGTAACAGTTATATGATTACCGGTATTTAATAACAAAAAAAAATTAACATTTAATGGACGTGTCTTAAAACTCATGATAGTTACATAGAAAAAATTGATGAAAGTGCTCGCAAACTACAAAATGTCAAGTGAAGTGCCCTTTCAAACTTTGCATAGTTTGCAGTGTAATAAACTGTGAAGGAAAGTGCTTGCAAAATTTTGATGTCAAATGAAGTGCCCTTTCAAACTTCTCACAGTTTGCAGTTTAACTAATATTCTGATCAAACATGGTGTCTCAGTGTCATGAGGCTTACTCTTATGCAGGCTCTGAGAAGGGTCAAGATGTATGCAGCCTTATCACTATATATATGGAGGTTGATTCCATGACTCGGACCCACATCCTCCAGTTTAACCAAGTAAGATCTTGCACCTCAGAAATTTCAAACTGATTTTATGTTTGGAAATTAAAATTAATTATTGCACACTATTGGTCTTTTGTGTTCCAATGCGGTCATTTTATCATAATTTTCTACAGTCCCTTCATACACATTACTATATCCAATTATTACCATTTCTTATGTGCTTGAGAAAAAATGCAAATTCTATCTGACAATCTCTTTGCTTATCAGTCTAGTCATCTGAAGCCTCACGGACACACTGCTTTTGTTTTTCTTCCTGTTGGCCATGCTATTAATTATGTTCCACTAGGGTTTTCTAGATTCACATACAGGTTGAGATCTATCTTCTAATATATTTTCTATTAAGTCTATACTCTCTCTTTTTTAATCCAAGCTCAAATTTGGATCATGCAGCATTTTCTATTTACTACTCTAAAAGCTAAGTTTTACTGTTCATCCTGAAGGTCCCCTCTGGCTGACATTGTCCAAAATGACGATGCAACAGAGCTCTGCAGGATGCTGGTGTTGGTATCAGGAGAAGCTGCCAAATCATATTCTGGTAACATCTGGCCCTAAACTAGTTTTTTTTTCTGCAGGCACTTGTATTTTTCTGTTTACTTCTCGGCCAGTCTTAGGACATACTAAACTAAGCCAATGTATTGAAGTTAAGCAAATTAAGTATTCTTTTACTTTAGATTTCATCCATATATTTCCTTATCTCATGAGTTCTTTCATCATTTCCCTATCTCATTGTTCTATTTTCTAGCAAAATACTTGAAGCTCGTCACTTTCACTATATAATCATAATCAGGAACCATAGGAAAACTCTAGATGTTTATGTCTCTAACATTTTAATGTAATAGACATGAGCAGTTACATTCTTTTGTCCTTGTAAAATGCTCCCATCCCATGCCTATGGATAAATTTGAAGTTAGTCACTACAGAGCTGTGTTACCATTTGACTTGTTTTAAATTAACCCTGGTTCTGAGGATATGTTCAACTTTTTAGATGACAAAAACAACGAGTCGTGTGTGTTTCCATATACACACTAATTTTTGAAATTCAAATTTCACAATGTGAATCTTATGTGATGTAAGCTATTCAGTACATGTTACAATTCTGCATTTGGCAAAAGTTTTAGAAAATACGTCTCGAGTAATAAAGAAGATGATGAGGAAAAAAATCTTATTACTTGGAGAAAACTTTTCTCCATAACTTGTGCGCCCACACTCAAAGTTGTATTAAAATAGTTTGTAGTATTGATCGATATCGATACGATATGACTCATACCGATACATAGTCAAAACATTTAAATTCGTGTGAGGATTGATCAAGATCCCCAAATACAAAATAATAAAAATGGCACATTTGCATATAGAACTAAATTACTTCCACATCCTTCATCTTCATCTATTAGAATAAATCATTGTGCATAAACACTAATCGGACTTCTAGACATTGGAAAAAAACGTAATCAAGTTCAAATTGCATAAAAAGCACCAAAACATGAATATGAACTGTTCCAAAAAGAGAAACCCTAGATATTGATTTCTTCCACTAAAGCTTGATTAAGAGAAAAATATTACAAATGTGGGAATAGAGACAAATTATTACAAATTACAAAAACCCTAATTATTAAACCCTTAATATTACAAAAACCCTAATTTCTTCCACTAAACCCCTAATAATCCAGTATCGAGATAAAAGAAAAATCTAGATAATGATCCATTCTATTTTGATAATGATCCATACTGTTTTTATCATAAATCAAAAAAATAAAACTCATAAAAAATAAAGGGCGGAGATGAAGGATCATACCTAGACGACGGCGTCGACGGTGGTGACGACGTGACCTAGATGACGGTGCCGACGGTGGTGACGGGAGAGGAGTTCTGGATCGAAGTCAGCAAAGGAAAAAGCAACAGTTACAGCATAGGAATCGAAGACAACAAAGGAAAAAAGAGAAAGGTAGGAGAGACATTCTGACCTCTTCGATGGAGAGGAGTTCCGACCCCTTTAATGGAGAGGAGTTCTATCGAAGAGGAGTTCTGGCCTCTTCGATGGAGAGGAGTTCGCAGAGGAGTTCCGAGCCCTTTGATGAAGAGGAGCTTCGATGGAGACGCGCTCCGACCTCTTCGATGGAGAGGCGCTCCGACCTTTTCGATGGAGAGGCGCTCCGACCTCTTCGATGGAGAGGCGCTCCGAACTTCTTCGATGGAGAGGCGCTCCGGAGAGTTTCTGACCTAAGGAATTCTGGAAAGAGACTCTGAAAGGAATTCTGAAAAGAAAATTTTAGATGGCCAATATTTTGGCTTAGCGCCAATATTTTGGCTACAGCGCCAAAGTTAAATTTTTTTGTAGGAAATAAAAGTTTAGACAACACTTTAAAAATGTGGTATTTTATAAATAATTATATACAACATTTTTAAAAGTGTTGTAGTTAATATATAATTATTTACGACATTATTAAGTGTCCTAAAATATGTCGTTTAATTTATATTTACAACATTTTTAAAAGGTGTCGTAGACTATGATAAATACTTAATTACAACAACACCTTTTAGTAAAGTGTCCTCAGTACATCAAATTAACGGCACTTATTTACAAAGTGCCGTAAAAAAAGTGTCGTTAAAACCCCTTTTTCTTGTAGTGATAGCTTCGCGACGGTGACGCGTTTGAAGAAGGGACCAACTGTTATGCTAGCTCCAGGTAATGACGAGCAGCATGAGCCAGTGGATGATCCATTAGAAGCCTCAAGGGAAGCTAACTTCCCTGAGGAGGTCAATGAACCACTGCGAGTTTCCTTGAAAGTGGTCAAATTTCCAACCAAGGAAAGAAAAAGAAAGATTAATGAACCTTCTTCTCCGGTTGCAAAGAAGAAACTCATCCTAGATCCATCAGAGAAGGTCACCACCAGGTCACAGTCTCGGCAACTGGCCGAGTCGACCCAAAGAGAAGAAGCGACTACGCCGACCTCTCTTCCAAGGCAGGTCGATGTAGTAGATGTGGAGAGTCCAGAGAGACCTCTTCGTAGAAAGAAACTGGCCTCCAGAAGAAGAAAGAGGGTGATTAGTCATCCGAGACAAATCTTGTCCTCGGTGGTGGTCAGTACTGTAGCTGGAATAACCATGTCATCCCCTACAACTGCCCTCGAGCCTAGGCAGAAGACTCCTTCTCCAGAGCAGAGGGACGAAGTTGAGCAGAGGGATGAAGCTAAACAGAGGGATGAAGCTTATCTGAGAGATAAAACTGGGCAGAGGGATGATGAAGTTTTGCGATCTCCTTCTCTTGCGGTGAAAACTACCCAGCTTCCTGCTACACCAGGAGTGCTCCGTGAAGAAGAAGATCGTTTAATGATTGAAGCTTTAAATGATTGCGACTTCGGTCTGCAGGATGATGGTGATCAAGCCGCCGCCACAACTGCCAGCAAGGAAGCTCCCGAAGATAGTATAAGCAATGAAGATACATCAACAGAAGCTATTGATGATACATTAAATCCCGAAGAGAGCACTGATGTCCATATGTCTCCCGAAGCTGTAGACGACACGCTGAATCTTGAAGAGGATGTTGAAGTGCACGTGTCTCCGGAAAAGAATACAGGTGTAGAAGTAGCACCTGTTGAAACTACTCCTGCTGATGAAAAATGTATTAAAATGTTTTATCAACCTTCTTTTCATAGATTCAAATAGCTGACATCTATATTTTTATCCATGCAGAACTTGAATCTTCTCCAGTTCCACCCGTATGCACAGACATAGTGCCAATAACGGCTATCGCTAGCGGTAGCCGACATTTTTCGGGTGGCTCTGAGGCCGAAAGTAGCCAGGCAGTAATGTCTGAGGCTACCTCTGCTAGATTGGAATCTGTGCCAACAAATGAAAGACTTGTTGCTGGGGCAAGTCATGGTAAGATTACCTTTTACTTCTGATCCTTTTCAATTAGTTGCTAATGACAACAACAATCAATGATAAGGTTCATTTGATTTTGCAGAAGAACATCTGGGAGGAGCAGCCAGTTCTACGATGGCTCATCTGTCTAAAGAGCCCTCTACTCAAAGGGAAGAAGCATAACATCTATCTTCACAGACACCTGCTGCTGCTTCGACGTCTATGGGAGTAGCTGCTACTTCTGGAGCTCTGGCCACTAATCGATTTATCATCAGCTCCTTCAGCAAACTCTTCTTTAATTCATTAGGACCCTTAGTAGATAGGGTGATAGAAAAAGAAGAGGCTGGTTTTTCCACAGTTAGAGGTCCAACCTCTTATCTGGTCAATGCTATTCGCAATCAAGGCGACAAAGCTCAGGCTATTTTTTTTATCATATACTAGATGAGCTGGAAAAGTCAGTCAGGACTTACAAAGAGCTAAATAGGGGAGTGGTGGAACCCTTGGTGCAGGCTGAATTTGAAAAGATGTCTCAAGAGGCTGCGGTTGAGAAAGTTAATTTCCAAGTTCTCTTGGATGCTTTCACTACCAAGTCTGCTGAGTATAATGCCCAAGTGGAAATAGTGGCATCTGTTGCTGACTAGAAGGAGAGAAAAGTTGCTGAGCTTCAATCAAAATCTGCCCGTCTAAAAGAAGAGCTAAGACTTATTCAGCTTGCTCTAGTGGATGAGGCCGCACAACACCAGGCTGCAGTTCAACAGCTGAACGCTCTGACTCAGGAGAGAAATGAGTATGTCGCAACTCATCAAGAAGAAATCTCTCGCAGAATAGTAACCATGCCATCTTTCGACGATAAGTCTGGAATGGAGGAAGCTAGGAAGCGGGTGATAGAATCTCGTGAGGAGCGGCTGCAATCTTTAAGGCAGCAGATGACCAACTTGATGACTCCGTCGGCAAAATGAGAAAGACTTTTGTATTTTCAATCTTTTTGTGATATGTAATGTTGTAATGTCTTTCAATTTTGATCAATCAATAAAAAAGACATTTTTTGGTGGCTCTATTATTTATTGCATATCTTATTCAGATAAAAATAATAGCGATAGAAAATATATTCAGAGGTGCAGGACATGATATATTTCTTGATTTTGGAAAATAATTATATTCAATTATATCTGCTCAGAGGTAATATGGACATGACAGAATATAATTTATTGAATATCATTATTTTAATAGACAACTTAAACAAAGACGATAAGTTGCTGATATGAATGAAATGGATGATTCGTCAAAATATGTGAACGAAATGAATCGTCAAAATGAACGGATAAACCGTCGAACGAATTAAATGAACGGGTGGACCGTCAGATGAATGGAATGAATAGGTGAACCGTCAAATGAATGTGATGAACGGATAAACCGTCGAATGAATGTGATGAACGGGCGAACCGTCAGATGAATGTGATGAACGGGTGAACCGTCAGATGAATGTAATGAACGGGCAAACCGTCAGATGAATGTAATGAACGGGCGAACCGTCAAATTAATGTGATGAACGGATAAACCGTCAGATGAATTTGATGATTCATTATCTTATGAATCTCTGTCTATAAATAGAACAGAAAATTAGATGGAATGATCACTTTCATTTTTTAACAAAAAGATGTCGTCTGGAGATGCATCCAAGAAGGCTGAGGTCGTCTCAAAGGTTGAAGCAGGTACCGAAGAACGTCCAGTCGATCCCAACCAGCCAAAGCAGATAGCAGCGGGCGAAGGTTCATCTGCACCCAAGCCACCAAAGGACATCTTGGACTTCCTTCTTGAACCAGAGAAGACTGAAGAAGAAGAAGCCATGAGGATGACTGCTTGCAAGTTCCTGGTGGGTTCGAGCAAGAATGTTCTCGGCTCTTTTACTGATTATGTCTTCAATAAGGACGGCAGTGGCCCGCGTCCCAATTTTGAAAAGGATGATAGTGACCTTCCTTGATATTATGTACAATCATTCATGATGAAATAAAATTGAATTTTATTTATGAACTTATCTGATTATTGTAAGCAATGTCTTTTACATTTATACATAATATTTTTTGAGGAACTTGCCATTGATAGGCATCATTGCAACTCGACCGTCTAGCTCTGTGAGTTGATAGGCTCCATTTGAGAAGACTTTGCTCACGATATATGGCCCTTCCCACTTCGCATCGAACTTTCCCTTACTCGAGTGAGTCATAGTCATGGGACGTTTGACTGTTAGAACGAGCTCTCCTTTCTGAAAGGTTCTAACCTTAACTTTGCGGTTGAAAGTCTTTGAGATGCGGGCTTGGTATAACTCAATATGCTGTTGAGCCATCAACCGCTTCTCATCGAGCGCTTCTAATTCTTGGAGTCGAAGAAGATCATTGTTCTCTGTAGTGAGCTCATTGGCGATAGCAATTCTTAAAGACGGAATTTGAAGTTCCAGGGGTAGAACTGTTTCACAGCCGTATATCAAAGAGAAGGGTGTACAGCCTGTAGGGTTGCAGACCGTAGTACGGTAGGCCCAAAGACATTCCCCAAGCTTTTCACTCCATTTTCTTTTGTTAGTGGACACAAACTTCTTGAGGAGCTTGATAATAGTCTTGTTGAAAGCTTCAGCTAAGCCATTAGCAGCAGGATCGTAGGCTGTCGAAGCGACATTGTCAATCCGGTGATCACCCCAGAACCTTGTGAACTTTTGGCTGATGAACTGAGATCCATTGTCGTGGATGATTCGTCGAGGTACACCAAATCTATAGATGACATGGTATTTGATGAAGTTGATAACGCTACTAGTCTTGACTTCAGCCAATGGTATAGCTTCGGCCCATTTGGAGAAGTAGTCGGTTATTGCCAGTATGAACCGATGTCCCCTAGAATAAGGAAGATTGATAGGACCTATGATGTCCATGCCCCAAGCTTCGAAAGGCCAGGAAGCAGCAGTCGGATGAAGAAATTCCGATGGTTGATGAATAAAATCTGCGTAGATTTGACAAGCTCGGCATTTCCTCGCATATTCGATGGCATCAGATACCATAGAAGGCCAGTAATAACCCATGCGTCGGATGCGATCCTGTAGTTTAGGACCGAGTTGATGTGCTCCGCAGACACCGTCGTGAGCTTCACACAATACTTGCTTCGCTTCATCACCAGCAAGACAGCACAAGAGTAGACCGTCATAAGTTCGTCGGTAGAGAGTTTTGGTGGTCTGATTGTAATAGAATCGCAGAGATCGCCGACGAATACTCGTAGCCTCCGTGGGATCTTTAGGAAGTATGTCATGAACTACGAAGTCAATGAAAGGAGTTCTCCAATCTTCACTGATAACATTGGCTTCAGTAAGATTACTGAACTCAATATTACGATTTTTTTCAACGCAGAACAATTCCCGATTAGAGATAACCACCACCTGTTATCTTTTGATAGGAATGGCTAAAACTGCTGCAAGATTAGCCAAAGCGTCTGCTTCAGTATTGCAATCTCGACGGACATATTCGATGAAGAAGGCTTTAAATAATGTAGCCATGTTGATTGCCGCTTCATAGTAAGGTACTAGATCTTGATGGCGAACTTCATAAGTTCCTCTAACTTAGTTAACAACCAGCTTGGAATCACCATAGACTTCAAGATACTCGACATCTAGTTGTTTAGCTAGCTGAAGGCCAATGAGTAGAGCATTGTATTCTGCCATGTTGTTGGAGCAAGGCTCATCTAAGGAGTATGCTCTTTGAATAGCTGATCCGTCTGGAGAAACAAGAACAACTCCAACTCCTACGACAATGGCACCATTGGGTCCAATCCTGGATGCACCGTCAAAGAATAGACGCCAAGTAGGAAATTCTTCGGAGATTGTATTTGATTCCAATGTCTCGTCTGGAATTTTATCATAGAGTTTGGATATCTCTGGAACAGGATGAGCTGCTAAGAAATCTGCCAGTGCTTGACCTTTGACAGATTTTTGAGGAACATATATCATGTCATATTGGGCTAGCATAATGGCCCATGTAGCCAGCCGAGAATTAAGTGTGCTAGGCTTTTTAATCAGTACCCGAAGAAGATTAACTCGGGATATGACATGAATCGTTTGGCCAATGATGTAATGTCTTGTCTTTTGAACAGCAAACATAAGAGCTAGGCATTCTTTTTCGACCGGACAATAACGGTGTTCGGCACCAATCATAGTACGACTGAGATAATAGATAGCTTATTCATGACCTTCTTTGTTCTTTTGTGTAAGTAAAGCACCCAATGAATGGTCCATAGCACGGACATACATTAAGAACGGAATGCCTGAGATCGGTGGCACCAAGACTGGCGGGTTCATGAGATATCGCTTTATGTCGTCAAATGCTCGTTGACATTCTTCAGTCCAAACGAAAGATACACCCTTCTTCATTAGTTGAGTAAATGGTCTGCAGCGTCCAGACAGATTCGAAATGAATCTCCTGATGTACGCAAGTCGACCTTGGAATCCTCGTAGCTCTTTTAGGTTGCGTGGAGGACGTATCTCTTGAATGGCTTTGATCTTCTCAGGATCCACGTGTATACCCTTAAAGGTAATGACGAAACCGAAAAATTTTCCACTAGAGACACCCAAGAATGACTTGGTGGGATTTATTTTGAGTTGATGTTGGCGCATGAGGTTGAAGATAGTTCTCAAGTCTTGGATGTGATCTTCATTTAGGCGACTTTTGACAGCAATATCGTCGACGTAGCATTCGACACTCTTGCGCAGATGATCTCGAAAGATGGTACTCATAGCTCATTGGTATGTTGCACCAGCATTCTTGAGACCAAATGGCATTACAGTATAGCAGTAGACTCCGCGAGGAGTGCGAAAAGAAGTATGTTTTTCATCTTCAGGATTCATCCGAATCTGATTGTATCTGGAGAATCCATCCATGAAAGATATTCTTTCGAACCCACAGGTGTTGTCAATCATGACGTCCGTGATAGGGAGAGGAAATTCATCTTTTGGACATGCTTCATTAAGATCCCGGAAGTCGATGCAGACTCAAACTTTTCCGGTTTTCTTTAGAACTGGGATGACATTGGCTCCCCAATCAGGATGCTGCTCTTCTCGAATAAAGCCACAAGCGATGAGCTTCTTGACTTCATCGTCGATTGCATCCATCATTTCTGGCTTGAAGTGCCGTTGTTGCTGTTTGACCGATTTTGTATTAGGTAGGATGTTCAATTTGTGAGTAGCAACTTTAGGATCTAGACCTGGCATGTCTTCATAGCTCCAGGCAAAGACATCAATGTATTCTTGAATAAGAAGAATTAATTCTTGCTTATCTGCCTCTGGGAGGTTCTTGCTGATAAATATTGGACGAAAGGACCCGCTCTCTCCTACATCAATTTGAACTAATTGATCTTCAGTAGGAGGTTCCCTTTGTTCGAATCGGAGTTCCTATTGTGTATCCATTCGTTGAGCCCAAGGATCTGTTTCAGGATTTTCTTCAACATCCTCGTCACAGCCTTCGGGAAGTTCGATGGAGACCATGTTAGAAGATACAGTCAATCGATGAACTTGACCGATGCTGGTGTCAGAATCCCATGATCTGGATCAGAAGAGTTAGAGCACTCCTTGTCGGAGGATTCAGAGGCTGCTGGGGATAATACTGGAGGTAAAGAATATCCGAGACCTCTTTTGGTCCTGCTGTAATACATCTCTGACTTTCCTTTCGGAACAGTTGTACGGATAGGAGTTCTTCTACCTTTACCGTATATGAGGCCATTCTTGAAGTCATAACCCATCTTTCGGATGATGTCTTTTGATTGTTGACTGTAACGACGAAGTTGAAGATGTCCCGTGTCATTGCTTTTGCTATCATCCGTATAGCTGAATTATTGTTCCGGTCCTTTACTAAAAAGTATTGGACTCTCGCCTTTCTTTCGAGCAGGAACAATACGATATGAATTATTTGGATGTTCGAGTGAGATTTCTGTTTGAAGAGACTGTACAACTCCCATCGTAAATGACTGAAAGCTATCTAACATATCCAAATAGCACTTAGCATGATAAATGACATCAGTATACTAAAAAGTAGATGCTTTTTCATTGATTTGTACATCTGTATTTACAGCAGGACCTTTAGCCTTAGCAAGCTTGGTCAGATTGATTACAAAAGGGAAGAAGAAGAACATGGAGGAGGATTAGCTTTGTTACAACGGAGGTCGATAACAAGCAGCTCAGAGGAGGTGAGCTCCCTTTTGTCCTTGTTATGAGATAAATCAATAACAAGTGGCTCAAAAGAGGTGAGCTGCCTTTTTTTTGTTATGACGTAAGTCAATAACAAGTGGCTCAGAAGAGGTGAGCTCCCTTTGATCCTGACCATCATCATTTGGTTGCTTCTAGACTGGCAAGTGAATAGCCAGTGGTTTGGAGGACTGAGGACGAGAAACACACCCTTTGAAAGGTATGATGAGGGTGTCATTAGGTGTTGCTTCTTGTTCTTCTTCAGTGTCCAGAGACAGCACTACTTTCATGAATTCATCCTTGTACATACGAGCATCGTTGCAGTATGCTTCGACGCATTTGAAAGGATAGAGATCAGTAACCTCCTTTTGAACCTATCCGTTGTCATCGACATATTTAAAACATTGATGAAGAGTCAAAGGAACAATGTTATGCTCATGCAGGAATGGTCTTCCCAACAGAGCATTGTAAGAACAACCATGGTTGTCAATGATGTAGAAGGTCACCTTTGTGCGAAGATTGCCTATTTGGAGTTTTAGGAGAATCTTGCCCAGAGGGTCACTCCTTCCCTGATTGAATCCAAGGATGGTGGTGATTATACTGGAAAGACTATGCACTGGGATCTTCAGTACATCTAACATTGTCTTCGGTATGATGCTGAGAGCAGATCCTGGATCTACCAGAATACGATCGAATTTCATCGAGTCGACATATCATGTACAGTATAGAGGACGGTTATGCCTATTGTCTTCCATCAGCATGTCATCCTGTGTGAAGGTAATGTTTGGAATTAATTCCAACACACTATGATAATGGAGGCAAGAGACTGGCTCTGCTTTCGACTTCTTCAGAAGAGCTAGACAGGTTTCAGCTTGCATGAGAGCCTCACTCAGAGTTTTCCGAGTCTCTTTGGAGAGGCACAAGAGCTCGAAGATTGACAGCCAGGTCGGTGTATTGGCTAACTGAGCCAAGATATCAATGTTGTAAGGCTTTTCAAGTCCAGAAGGAGATGACTTCTTCAAAGGTTTGTCGAAGCAGACTTGTTGTTTGCCTTTGTCGGCTACCGTCGGCTTGGGAGGAGTGGGTTCTACAACCGGTGAGGAAGCAGAAGGGATGTCTTCAGTAGAAACAGGCTGTACTGGAGCAGGCTCAGAAGAAGAAGCAGGATTCTCTTGAGTTTTGGGATAATCCTTTAGATAAGCTTTCCCTGATCTGGTGCCCAACAGGATTTCCTCGTCAACTATGGGGTCAAAAGACACCATATTACAAGTCTTTGTCTTGTCCTTGGAGCGGTTTTTCTTCTTGGAGGAAGAGGGAACTTCGAACTCCGAGGCAAGATCTGGGTGGATCCACATAATCTTGCCATTGTCAAGTGACAAGGGGACAAGACCTTCACTTCGTAGAGGAGGAAGATTCTCGATCTCAAGAGTAGCTTTGGGAATAGGGATGACACCATGCTGTACCATCTGCGAAAGAAAGTCATCGAATTAAACTGAGACCATATTTACGGTAACAGTCTTCTCGTCTTGCTGCAGAGTGACAACACCAGCGTTGACCAACTCTTGGATCTTGTCTTTGAGCACATAACATGCTCGAGTAGGATGCCCAATGAACCTGTGATAGACACAGTACTTAGGATGATCAGTCTTACCGACTTTATCAGGCTTCTTTGGATCTGGGAGCTGGAGCTTATTGCTTTTGATTAAGCAATCAAAGATGCTCACGATGTCATTTTCGTCAAAAGAGTACTCTACTTTTGGACGAGGTTCCCTTGGTGGAGGTGCTGAAGGAGTAGAAGCAGACGTAGGTAGAGCTATGTTGACCGCCAGAGATTCTTTGTTCTTCAAGTTGATATTCAAAGTCTCTTTTCCCTTGCGGTTGTTCTGGCGATTACCACCGCCCGATGTCTGGGGTTCATCCCGGTCGGGGTTAGACATTTGTACCCCTAGCTGCTTGAACTTGTCGGCGCTAACTTCAGCTGGTTTAGCATTGATAATAAAGGATGGCCAGTCTTGGAACTGAGTTGACCCCGTCCATATGCTGATGATATGCAAAAGATTTGCCTTGCAGGTGTCTATGGTGACAGCAGCCGAAGTTCCAGGAGGCATTTTTAAAGCTTCTCGACGGAACCTTTCAATGAAACTCTCAGCAGTTTTATTGTGTCTTTGTTTAATTTTATTGAGGGATGACATGGTCATGTCGTTGATCCTTTCATAGAATCGTTCCAAGAAGATTTGTTTTAAACTGGAGAAGGAGGTGATACAACCATCGGGTAAGCTTCTGTACCAATCGTATGCTACGCCGGCTAAACAGCCAACGAATACCCTGGTAAGAAGAGCATCATTTGGTTGAAGTTGGACAGTCATTACCTCAAAGTGGTTAATGAACTGACTAGAAGAAGTGCTACCATCAAACAGCGAGATTGTTGGAATCTTGTACTTTGGAGGAAATGGGACTTCCTTCCATTCAACTGGGTAAGGTTGCTTGATCACCAACCTCTGCAAGTTGTCTTTCTCTTTGAAGGCCTCTAATAGAGTGCACAGGAGCTTGACAGCTTCATTGGCATCCTCCACTGATGTATAAGGAGCAGGCTGAGTCACAGTGTTAGGGGGAGGAACAGCGTGGTAAGCACTACCCCCAGCACCTGACTGACTAGGTGTAGGTTGAATCTGTATAGGAGGTACTTGAGGAGATGCTACCCCCAGCCCTACATTGATAGGCACCGATGATGCTATGATCTCAGGATTTACAGCTGGTACGGTCGGTGGTACTGTATGCTGGGCCACGATGATAGAATGCATACTTGCAACCATTTCGGCCATGGTCTTCAGTTTGTCCTCTAGCGCAGTTATCCGTTGTTCTTGACTAGCTGAACTGGAAGCATCGGGGTCTTCAGTGACAACATAAGCTGTCACTTCTCTAGGTACAGTGGAGGACACTGTCTGTTTCGAACTTTCGTTGTATGCATCGTAGTCGGAGAAAGAATCATCTCCTGAGTGAGAAGGAACGAGACGACCGGAAGGATCTTAAAGATTCCTTTGACCGATTATGTCTCGGCTTCGGGATCTGGTATATTGGAATACTCCTTCAGAAGATTCTTGGAGTAGGTCCAAATACCGCTGGCTTGGCTTGCGAGGCTTGACGTGCTTAGAGCACTTCCTACCCCCAGTGTCTTTGGAAGTCATGTTGATAGAAGCGTACAAAACTTCGTCTTCATCTTCTGACATAGGTTCAGAGTTTGTAAAGTTCAGACGATCGAAGACAGATCGTCTTGTTGTCTGACAGCAACACTTGATGACAACCTTATGGTTGCAATGGTGTCCAAGGGGTTGCACTGGAGGAGTTGAGATGTTGTCCCATTTTTGCTTAAGGTGTTCTCGGAGATCGAGAACAATGACAGGACGAGAAGAAGTTTGAGGAATATGTTCTTTGACAACATTCGGAACATGGTTTCGGTTGTTCAAATGTTTTGTCCCTTGAGTGTACAGGGAAGTACTCATTTCATTAGCATAGGTGTCTGGATTTTTGATCCTGAAAGTTTGCTTCTGATGCTGGTTGGTCTTCGGCATTAGCTGTTTGCGTTTCGTCAAAGTTGGTCGATTGAGATAAGTTCTTAGATCAGCAAACTCACCCCCAGGGGTTTCTGTCTGTGACACCAACAATTTTCCCTATTTCGAACGGGATATCTTGAGAGTTGGAAGATCTTGGAATTCTGCTACCGGAGTAGGCAGAATACCTCTTTGATCAGTATACTTCCCTTTGGCAAGGAGGGAAGAAGAACCTTTGTTAGAGAGAGTTCTTGTACTGACTGGTGCCGGAGCACATTCAGATCGATCTTCTACGGTAAAAACTAAAGAAGACTGAGAAAAGACCAAAGGGCCTTTTCCTTTGTTTTGTGAAGAAGGGTTAGCTAAAGAGCGTTTCCCTCTGTTGTCTTCCAAGTCGTGGGACGAGGAAGTTTTAGAAAAGACCAACGGGCCTTTTTCTTTGTTCTGGGGAGGAGGAGGAATAGTCAAAAGACTACCCCCAGTGGATTACGCTGGAGCAACAGGATGATTGAGAAGAGGAGTAGAGTTTTTCCCCTTGCTGTGAGAAGAAGAGAGATTAGCCAAAGGGCTGTCTCTCTTAGACTGTGCTGGCGCAGTTTGTGCATGGGTTGAAGTAGTTGTTGGCGCACTGGTAGGTTGCGCATGAGTAATTCTGGCAGAAGATCTTCTGGCCATAGTTTCAACAGCTTGTGCAGCGGGAGTTTTGATGCCAGAGTGTTTGGGTTGCACTCTGGTTGCTGGAGTGGTGGATTGTGCAGGCAGAGTTGCAGCCAACTGCGCCAGGAAAAGAGGAGTCTTGCACTTTGACAGCGCAGCATAGGAAGTAGGTTGTGCACTGGCAAGGGAAGCAGCATACTGCGCATGGGCAGTAGCAGCAGACTGCGCAACAGAGACAGCAGTCTTGGGAACAGAGGCAGTAGACTGCACAGCAGGCTGAGCAGCAGAAGCAGTGGACTGCGCAACAGTCTTGGGGACCCACACTGGATAAACTTTGCTTGTAGCAGAAGTTGTTGCAGTGCGAGGGGTGGTCCTAGAGTTGATCATCACCTCGTAGGCCGTCTGGTTGACCATTACAACCAGCGTCTTCTGCGTCTTTTCGATAGACGCAACGTCACATTGAGTTGTCACTTCCTCGTCGGAGGAGAAAGTCGTCCCCAGCAGAGTCGCCATTTTGTTTGCAAAAATAAAAGTTGATCTTTATTTCACAAACTTTGTAAGAAGATTACAAGAATTCTGGAAAAGTACAACTATAGGAATCCGATCTGAATGACAATCGTTTTATCCCTTGGACGATATGAACTTTGAAGACGGTAGCCTCTGAAGATTGCAGCAGCACTTTGGCAAGAACTCCTGATCTCTGGTGATGACTTCTGATCTCTATGTGTGTGTATGACAATGAAGGCTTGAAACTCTATTTATCGAGTTCTGGAAATAACTAAATTTTAGTTATTCTGAATTGCGCAGGTTGGATTGCACAGACTTTGGATTGCGCAAGCAATGAACTGCACAGGTAGTTACTCGATCGTGGACCACCTGTTTGTGACGCGTGGCATTGTTTGATTGAAATACGCTTGGTCATGTACAGACGGTTGCCATATGGTGAGTAATTGATGGCATGTAGGCCACGTGTACATTGTCAGTTGTCTTGATGGAGTGTGCCACCTGAATTGCGCAGGCTTCAGAGTGCGCTGGGATGGACCACGCTACAGAGAGCCTGACCGATTGTGCTGTATGCACAGCTGTCCTCGAGCGCTGTGCTGCACGATAAACGAACAGTTTCCTCGTTCTTTGGGCTGTCAGCTATCAGAAGATATAATTCTCTATCAGATAATGATGACGAGGCCACGTCAGCTTGCGCACTTGGATGAGTGCGCAGTTCAGCCTGTACAATCGAGTTGGTGCACAATCTGTCTCCTGTGCAGTTCACTTGAAGGATGCACAATTTGATTTTTATGACTTCTTTGATGGGTGAAACTTGATTTTTAGGACCTACAGGGCGTTCGTGGATACATGATTATATGATCGTGCCCTCCACATTGCACCAGTGCTTCAAGTACGTCGACAAGCACCGCTTCATAAAGACGGAATTTGCTGACATCGATCCTTTCAATGGGGTCGAATCCTACTATTCGGATTCCTGCTTGTAAGAGAAATCAAAGAGGCACCTGATCAAGGAGGATGTTCAAGAGCAGACGGAGGTCATTGCAGGGCCTGAGAAACCCTTGAGAATCTATCTCCAGTCCCGCAAACCAGGCATGACTGCACCTCTTACAGCCACTATGCGTAGAGAAGCAACTAGTCTCTCAGTGCTCACTGCACAAAAGGAGCAAATGACAATCCGACTGCCAAGGTCGGGCCAAGCGCCGAGACCCACTACGGAGCCACTGACAATCAGGCTGCCCAGAGCTGGCCAACATCAAACAGAAGAGATCAATCCTTCTGTTAAGCCAATAATGATTCGTCTTTCCAGGATAAGTCGACAGTCAAATGCTAAGCTAGGGACTGCTAGTGAGCCAACAACTCCACGTCCAGCACCAAGCGCTAAGCCGGGGGTCGCTAGTGTGCCAACGACTCCACGTTCAGCACCACCAGTGGAGCTCCTGATGATCAAGCTGCCCAGGTCATCATCCCAGTCTTCATTAATACATGGGGTGGCTGAAGGGGAATTAGATCTAGCCAATGTGGCTGCCCACACTGATGTTCCTTCTGCTGACGATGTAATTCCACCTGAAAAGATACCTTACTTTATCAATAAAGGGCTATCTTTGAACTACCTCGAGCTTAATAAGCTTTGTATAATGTATGCTATGGAACACGGATAGGCACCAACCTACACACCCAAGTGACAAATGTCTATACCGTGATCCAACTCACTCCCGTGTAAGGCGCTTGCTTCATAGTCGAGGGAGAGGATTATCCAATCATCTTCGGCCGAAAGAATGATCCACCGCCCTTCAGGATAGAAGAAGTTGATCTCGAACCCGACACCGGGAGACTGTCCCTTTATCTGTATAGCTCCCGATCCAAGTACCTCATGCAGAAATAGGGGTATGATATGGAGACTACGCCAGGCTTGAATTACGGCACCGGCCGACAATTACCTTTACAATTGTCGGTCCCGGCTGGAAAACCACAGGATTACTACAACAAAACCAGACGTGGTCTAGGCTATGTTACACCCGCAACAACTTCTAAGAGCTCGGATGAGGAATACGAATGGCATTCGCATTCAACCGGATCACCCACTTCTAATTCGGATGCCAGCATCGGGGACGTATTCAGGCAAGTTTGGTCTGTCAATATGGCATTTACTGACGCCTATGAAGAAGACGAAGATGTAAACGAGCTTCTCGAGCTAGAGCCTTGGGTTCAACAGCTAGATGCGCAGTGGGAGAAGCATTTCGAACAGAGAGATCCTCCTATCGAAGATAAGGTCATGCAAGTTGACCTCGGCGATGAATCCTCTCCAAAGCCAATCTTTATCAGTAAAAGCCTGACAGACGAAGAGCAGGAGTCACTTTTGCAACTCGTCGGAGAGTATATTGACGTGTTCGCCTGGAGCTATGAGGACATGCCAGGGTTAAACCCCGAGGTTGCTCTCCATAAACTCAACATTTATCCGGACGCAAAGCCGGTCAAGCAACAGCAACGACGGTTCCGCCCGAACATCATGAATTCTATTGAAGTTGAGGTCAACAAACTGATAGCCAGCGGCTTCATCCGGGAGGAACAACATCCAGACTGGGTTGCCAATATAGTACCGGTACTCAAGAAGAATAGAAAGATCCAAATTTGGATCGACTTCCGAAATCTGAACGAAGCATGTCCTAAGGATGAGTTCCCTCTTCCTATTACGAAAATAATGATCGACAACACATGTGGCTTTGAACGCATGTCATTCATGGATGGCTTCTCAGGATACAACCAAATCAAGATGTTTTCTGATGACGAAAAGCATACATCATTTCGAACGCCAATTGGTGTGTACTGCTACACAGTCATGCCCTTTGGTTTAAAGAATGTCGGCGCCACATACCAACGAGCTATGAGCGTCATCTTTAGAGATCACCTGCATAAGACCGTAGAGTGTTACGTCGACGACATCGCTGTCAAAAGCGGCTCTAAGGAAGATCATCTGCACGATTTGAGGACAGTATTCGACCTGATACGAGCATATAACTTGCAGGTGAACCCCACCAAATCCTTCTTGGGCGTATCTAGAAAACAATTCTTGGGTTTTATCATTACTGCCCAGGGAATCCATATAGACCCTGAGAAGAGGAAGGCAATCATAGAGATGGGCACCCCGAGAAATCTTCGAGAACTCAGAGGCCTTCAAGGGAGGCTAGTCTATATCAGGAGGTTTATCTCTACCCTCTCTGGGCGATGTCAAACTTTCACCCACCTCATGAAGAAGGGTGTCTCCTTCGTATGGGATGAAGAGTGCCAACATGCCTTCAATAACATCAAAAAATATCTGTCGAATCCTCCAGTCCTGGTGGCCCCGGTTGCTGGAAAACTATTTCTGCTCTATGTGCGAGCGATGGAGCATTTCCTCGATGCTCTACTAGCACAGAACAATGATACAGGGCATGAACAGGATATCTATTATCTCAGCCGAATGTTGATAGGACTTGAGTATAGATACACTACCGTGGAGAAGGAATGTCCTGCTTTGTTGTTCGCTATCCAGAAGATGCGACACTATGTTACAGGACAAACTATCCATGTTATATCATGAGTTAACCCCCTAAGGGTCCTCATGACCAAGCCGGGTGCACTCCGCTCTCGCCTTGCTACCTGGACGATACAGTTGTCCCCTTACCATATGGTCTTCATCCCACAGAAGGCTGTTAAAGGTCAAGCTCTGGCAGACTTTTTAGCAGTCCATCCAGGTCCGGAGTCAACCAGAATATATAAAGAGAACCCAGAAGAGGTCGCCAATTCAAACATGGCTTTCTATGATACCGTCTGGCGAATGTTCTTCAATGGTGCTTCAAGAACCGGGCCCAAGGGCAATATCATTGCTGGGGTCGGAGTGGTACTGATTTCTCCCTCCGAATTGGTGATCAACCGGGCATACGCACTCACGGAACCTTGTTCAAACAACGTGACGAGTACAATGCCTTGGTTATCGGCCTCCGACTTACAAAAGAACTGGAGATAGAGTACCTGGAAGCATATCGCGATTTACAGTTAATCATCAATCAGATCCAGGATTCATATGAAGTTCGCCATGAAGACATGATCCCCTATCATCAAATAGCAATCGCTATCATTACGTCCCTGAAAGGATTCTTCATAGAATATGTTCCAAGACTCCGAAAAATTGAAGCCGACGCCTTAGCAGGACTGGCTGCTTCTCTAGCGGCCATAAATTATACTCATTATTTGGTTAACGTAATAGGCCATGAACTGGTCTGTCCTAAGAACAACGTCCAATTTGTTGAGAGCTATTCTGCCCTGACGATTGACGAGACACGGGATTGGAGGCTCCTATTTATCGACTTTGCAGTCTATGGCATCTTGCCGAAAAACTCGAAGGAAGCCACTTCTATTAGAAGACGTTCTCTCAGATTCTTCTACGATACTGAGACAAAAATGTTGTACAGGCGATCCTATGATGGACTACTGCTTTGGTTTTTGTCAAATACAGAAGCCAAAGAAGCTGTACGCGAAGCTCACAACGACGTTTGTGGGGCCCATCAACGTGGCCCAAAATTACAAGACCGCCTTCGCCGGATGGGCTATTACTGGCCTACGATGGTGGCAGATGCGATAGACTATGCAAAAAAGTGTAAAGCTTGTCAGGTCCACGTAGATTTCATACACCAACCATCCGAATTCCTACATCCGACGGTGGCATCCTGGCCATTTGAGGTGTAGGGAATGGATATCATTGGTCCAATTACTCCACCTTCATCCAGAGGACACCGTTTCATACTAGCGATTACGGATTACTTCTACAAATGGGCGGAAGCTGTTCCGCTTGCAGAAGTGAAGACATCAAACGTGATCAGCTTCCTCAAGCATCACGACATCTATCGCTTTGGACTACCTTGAAGGATCATCCACGACAATCGTCCGCAGTTCGCAAGCTACGCCTTCTATCGGTTTTGCGACAAACATCAGATTCAGAATGTTGCGTCAACACCCTACAATCCGACAGCTAATGGTTTGGCGGAAGCATTCAACAAAACTATAATCAAGCTTCTCAAGAAGTTCGTGTCCTCAAACAAACGCGACTGGAATGAAAAGCTTGGCGAATGCTTATGGGCGTACCGTACTACAGTCCGGACAGCCACTGGGAACACGCCATTTTTTTTGGTGTACGAAAGTGAGGCAGTTCTCCCATTGGAGACTCAAATCCCCTCGCTCCGCGTCGCCCTCACTTATCGATTGACGACGGACGATAATTACCATCGCCGGCTACAAGCGTTGGAGGCCTTAGATGAGAATCGCCTGTTAGCTCAACAATGAATCGAGCTTTATCAAGCACGCATCTCTGGAGCCTTCAACAAGAAGGTTAAACTCAGAACATTCCAAGTGGGCGATCTCGTTTTGGCAGTTCGGAGGCCGATGGTTATGACTCACAAAACCACCGACAAGTTCCAACCAAAGTGGGAGGGCCCATTTATCATCGAGGCTGTATTCTCCGATGGCGCATATCGTCTCGCAAAGCAAAACGGAGACTTGCTTATGATGCCCATCAACGGCAAGTTTCTGAAGAAGAATTATGTCTAAACGACACCCGCCAAATCAACCGGATTGTTATGTTATGTACCCTTAGGTACCGCTGAACTTACACTCCGGTCACTCCAAATGAATCTATATCGCGTCTTCTGGGTAGTAAGTCATGTATGATCATACCTTTGAACTTCCTCCCTAAAAGAGCATTTTTCTTATAAACTATTACCCGCACTTTCTATGCATAAAAAAGGGTAACAGATTCACAAAATTCTTGAAATAACCACGACGATGTCACCTCTGAGTTGTTTTACTTCTATCAAAAACAAACCATCCCTTACGTAGAACTTTCACGTCCTTATTACCTCTGAGTTGTTCTATGTACCCTTTGTGGAGTCCACTCCTGCCACGTCCTCATTACCTCTGAGTAGGAAGACTCCATTGTAAAGCCTGCATATTTACCACGTCCTCATTACCTCTGAGTAAGTATGTCGGTTTTCTCTCGACTTATTATCCGTACCCAAAACCAGGGTACGCCAAGGATAATAGGCCCACAAATGTCTACAGTTGACCACAAATGTCCACAGTTGACCACAAATGTTCGTAATTGACCACAAATGCTGTACTAGGTTCTCTAGTACACGTGCCTCTTTTCTCACAATCTTATGCCTCTGGAACCCAGCCGTTCCATGGCATTCTTTCACCCAATACCAAGAACTTCCATGTCCACCTTACCACGGAGTCGTTCTAGGTATCTCTATCAAGCTTATTATCCATTCCTAAAACCAAGGTATGCCAAGGGTAATAGGTCCACAGAAAGTCCCCCAGTAGGGCAAACACATAATACCAAAGATACAGTACCAGCACAACAGATAAAGAATGACGTAAATATAGTCATTCATTGAAAATCAAGAGTACTACATTTTCTGGGACCACGTCCCTGTCAAAAATGAAGGAACATAAATGAAAGAAAGAAAAGGCCGATTATGGTTCGGCAACGCACAACTCTCTAAGCCGGTCCTTCAGCTGGGCCGTCGACCGCTCAATCCTCCGCTTGGCCCGACGCTCAGCCTCCTGGGTAGGGGTATAAACAGACCGGACGGACATGGACAGTCCACTGTCCGTGTTCGGTCCGAAAATAAAAATGAGTTCAGACGGATGGACACGGATAGTCCACTGTTCGAGTTCGGGCCAGACGGACACGGACAACCACTGTTCGTTAATTCAATCAGACGGCCTGCGAACAAATGAAATATATTACCAAAAGCCATGATTTTATCAAGATACCTTGATAATTGGTACAAAAAATCAAGTTGAAAGAAAATACAATTGAAGGTTATAGAATACAACAAACAATAGTAAAAGGTTAACAAAAATCGAGGCCGAACAACAAAAAATTGATGCAAAACCAAAATAATATGACATAATTGATGCAAAACTAAAATGAGTCTCCACTATCGGACGGTTCGCGGACAAATGCGGACCGGACATGGATATGACCGTGTCCGGGTCCGATTTTTAAACGGACCAAAAAATAGTCCATGTTCTGTTCGTTAATCAATCAGACGGTCCGCGGTCGAACCATTTATCGAGCCGGACACATACAGACAACGGACTACTTTGTCTATTTTACACCCCTACTCCTGGGTCAACCTTTCTGCATCCTCCAGATGCGCATGTGCCTGCTAGCCGTCTTCGAGTTTTTTCAGTGCAAGCTCCAAGACAGTGGAGTTTCGGGTGACCCGGTCAGCTTCCTGGAGAATTAGCTCCTTATCCTGGCGAGAATCCTGGAGCTCGGATTCCAAAGTAGCCAATTACCTCTGAAGCTGGAGGATCTGCTCCTTCGTATCGATTATCCTATAAGAGGCGGCCTCTTCCCGAGCAATGTAATCTTCTTCCCTGTGGCTTAATTGATCGTACTGCAGAGATAAATCTCGAAGGTCCTTCACTAGAATAGGCTCGGACGTCTTCCGTATCGTCCTTACCTTTTCCATGGCAGTTAAATGGAAGGCACGCTCCTGATCTATTGCTGAAGACAGATCGACTTGCCGCAGTCCTTGATACTGAGCCACCAGCTGATCAGCTTCTAATAACTTGGGCTCTAAAATCTCTACCATCCCTGCCCCACCGGGGAGGATCCTGAGGAGTTCAATCTGGCCACGGGCACATTGACGGGCCAACGCAAAAGATGTTCCCCTCTCCACGGCAGCCTCAACCCCTCGCTTCAGGTGGCGGTAGAAACTGTCAACCACATCCTTTGACGATTCATCCAGAACTTCAGAAGAAGACGGCATCAAAGGAAGAGTAGTTGGCAGATTGGAAGAAGATGCACCGAAATTTGACGCCCCTGCTACTAGGGAAACAAGTTCCGAGCAATAGGACGCTTGAATAGCGGCCATCTCCTCCTCTGCAGCCCGAAGAATTCGGAGACTTGGCAGGGCAGAAAGGTCGACCTCCGGAGCCACATGAACCAAAGAGGGTGCAGGGACCATTTCTCCCCGTCCCGACCGTTCCACTGCCTGTTCCTCCGAACTCGAACCGGCAAAAGGCCCTTCGATATAAGTTGAAGGAGGATGAGGCATACTTTCTTCCACTAGATCCCCTCTGGTGACTTCTTCCCCGATGATGTCCGTCGTTGGCAGCGAAGGAGCAGGACCTGTACGTCCGGAGCAACCATCGATCAGCTTAACCCGAAGGATGTGAAGATAGAGCAAATGAACCTCCTCACTAGTCAAGACATGACTTAGCTTACCCGGGGAGGATTGCTGAAGCTGAGGCTCACTCCCAGCCACCGTATCCTCTTCACCAGCGACATCTGAGCCGAATACAGCTGGTTCCTCTGCCCCAGCCGCCCCGGAGGTAGACGCAATTGGGTCACCATCACCCGGCTGGAATTCAGCAACCTCGGGGATTGGCTCAGTAGAGCCTACATCGCCCTGGGTTGAGATGTCAGCAACGGGAGGAACCTCAGCCGTCGTCGAGAGAACCCTGACGGAAATAAGCTCCGCACTCATATCACTAGTTAAAGTGGCTAGAGCCGGATCGACTTCAGAGACAGTAGTCGGCTCTCGAGAGTCCACTTCTCCTGACGCCTACAAAGAAAAGGAGAATGATCATATCATATTACAGAAAAGAAGAGCTAAAAAAGATGGTTGTAATTCGATTCACCTCCGAAACGGCATCAACATCCTCGCTTCTCTCCCTAATAATTGGCCTGCGAGGCTTGACAACAGCCTGTTTCCGAGAGTAAGTTATGCCGCCAACAGCGGACCCACGCCTGCTTCACTTTCGTGAAGGACTAGGTGCAATAGGGGCTGATTTGCCACCACATCATCTGCAGGAGGAAGAGACAAGTCATCAGGGTCATCCTCCTCGTCCACGTTGATGGACTCCGAGTCTGACACATCGACCGTGTTCCCCTTCCTTTTCCTCGTCTTGGACCCTTTCGGCTTCTCCTCCAAGCCAGTACCAACAATAAAACTGGTACTTGGGTCAAAATCATAAGGGGGCTTGTTCACCATAACATGGTACAGAGCCGTCAAGTACAAAATTTGCCCTGACTCCCTAGCATCAGGCACGGAAAAGTTGGTGCGGGTGTGAACCGTGTTATAGTAGTGCTAAGCCCGGATGCCGTCAAGGACACTACCTTCAAAACCCAGTCAGGAGCTGGGATTGTCCAGGAACATCTGACTGTACCCAAACTGCCGGAAGAACCGACCGGGCAAGTAAGGCTCCAACAAGACGGAGTTACTGTTACGATATACTAGATGTGCAGGACGGATGTTCTAGAACCAAAGGAGCATTTTATCGGACAAGAGGTGAGGAGGCCCAATACCATCAAAATGTACACCATTCACTTCTTTATCAGTAAAATAAGGAACAGACACGAAAAAGGTGTATATGTCCACTCTCGCCAGCGCCATCCGACAAGCTAGCATATTACTGCACTCCCAGGGCATACGACGATACTGGAAGATGAAAGCATCATCAGTAGTTACGTCGTCTTCTGGGACTGGCAGTACATCAACAGCCACCCCATCAGATAATGATAGGGCAGCTCGATTCGTTCAAAGTCCTTCGCCGTATCACGGGCAATGACCTTGGACGAGAACGTGCGGAGGCCACGGTGTATGCTGCATACCATGGCAGGAAGGAGAGCTAGTCTGGCCCTAAAGACCAGCTTCACAGCGGGGAGGATAATGTTACGGCTAATCCTCTCAATAGAACCAGCCCCTCCCGAAACTACGCAGTTTTGCAGCCATACCATCAGAAATCCCGCCAGAAGAGCCTTCTCAGACAACTTCTGAGTATCCTGATAAAAATAAGTAAAAGAGTCAGATTGACTCCCAAATCTGTCGCCTGTGGTTTTTACCCTCTTGGCGGTCGCCACTTGGTCCTGCACCTCCTCCCGAGTTCGAGGACTCCGGGGAGAAACCCGGCCTGAGGCGCCGAACTTAAAAAGGTAACTGAGCCAGGCCTTCGTATGAGGAAGGTTCCCCTCCGAGCTGTCGTTCTTCTTCTTCGACATCTATTGGCATGTGCTGTGGTGACACAGCAATTTCTGGTAGATAGCCACAAAACCCGAAAACCGCTGCTCCAACTCCTCGAACTCTTCGTTCGTGGGGGTATACGCTTCGAAGACTTCATTTCCCCAAGGCTGCCTAGAGACTTCGTGCATGTCGTGGAGAGCGAGCCCCATCTTCCCTCCAGGGGTAAAGAAGGTCCCCGTTCGACGGTTGTACATTTCAAGAAGAGCCATGAAGAGCTTCTTGTTTATGGACAAACCATAACAGGTGCCCCGAATGGCATGATACAAGCCAATCTCGTGCAGGAGATTCTTGTATGTCCGTAAGATCCACATGGTCAAGTTAGTCCACGAGAGGATAGGGTTCATCCAATTCAGCAGCGCCAACCGACCAATAGGATAGGACCGCTTCTGAGCAAGCTGGTTCATAAAAGTGTCAGCCTGAGAGAACCGAAAGTTGGGACCCTGCACATTTATGAAGCTACCTGGGGCCAACCCCATCATGTAGCAGCTGATCGGTGTCCTGCTCGCGACCACCGACCCCATGTTTTTTTTATAGTGAAAATCACCCACAAACATCCCCTGCCGGCTCGGAGTCAAGGAGTCCACCATTTTTCTGTCCATTGGCAGCATGTTGAACCACGACAGCGAGAAGTGACGCTCCATCTGAGGAATGTGGATTGCCATCCCGTTAGAAGAAAAACTCCAACTTTCAAATATATCTAAAACGTTGGAGTTCTTTACGGTCAGGGCATCCCCAAAGAGGAACGCAGGTTTCAGGTGTTGGTCCCCCAATTTCCTCGAATTTATCATGCCCGAAAGAAAGTAGAAGAACTGGTTTTTGATATCTCTCAGCCTCTCCTCAGGTTCATCTTTGGAAAACTGGTTCGACACATAATCAACTAAATGGTCGAACCTCACACCCACAGCAGATTTGGCTCGACCTACCAAGAGTTCTCCCGCAGGATTGACTGGCAACTTCACTAAAAAAGACAAAAGAAACAAGTTAGAAGATGTCCAGAGAAAACCACTTAGTGTATTCTGAGCTTATGCGACTCTGTTTGGTGGGGCTACATGCGGCCCAATTTAAAGGAGCTTATGCGGCTCTGATTAGGTGGGTATTTATGTGGCCCAGTTTAAAGGAGCTTATGCAGCTCTGATTAGGTGGGTCTTTATGCGGCCCAGTTTATAAGGAGCTTATGCAGTTCTATTTGGTGGGTCTTCATGCGGCCCAGTTCATAGGGTGCTTATGCGACCACGAGATAACTCTCATGCGGCTCGGTCATGAGGTAACTCTCATGCGGCTCAGTCATGAAGCAACTCTCATGCGGCTCGAACATGAAGCAACTCTCATGCGGCTCGGACATGAGGCATACCCCATGCGACTCGGACATGAGACGTTCATGCGGCCCATACAGCACAACATATGCGGATTCATCACACCAAACTTAAACAGTTCAATGAAGACGAAGAATATGTCGAAGAGAAAGGCTCGCGCATAAAACATGCGACATTGCCATTATGGTTAGGGTTTGAATCCATGCAGTTTTCTTCCAACATTCTTACCGTCAATGACAGGATGAACGTCGGGGTAAACTAGGATCGCTGACGAGGAGGCAACTCTTTTGCCCTTCGCCGCAGCACTGGAGGAAGCCTTATGAGCCATTGATAACCGAAGGAGAAGGAGAGACGGCGACTAGGGCAAGAAAACTTGAAGAAAGAAGAGATTAAAGAATCTCTCTCTTCAAAAATTGCTCATATTTATAGGCTGACAGGGGCGTGTGAACCGATAGATGCTTCGAATTTTGTACTGCTTAGAAGATAAAGTCGACCCTTGGGAGTCTATCCCCTTTCATGCAAAAAAGAATGCTCAGAATCATCAAGGCAAATCTAAATATTTAATGCCGACTCTCGGGATCCTATCCAGATGACGGCTTTAAAATCAAAACAAATCAAAAGCAATTAATGAGACGCCTACATGGCACAAAGACCAGTATGCGGCCAGATAAGACTATGCGGCCAGAGAAGCCTATGCGAACATACCCATGCTTCTTATTCAAAGTATTTCAATTTTACAAATTGAAAACTTTGAAGGGGGTCTTGTAGAAGCATGGAAAAGAATAATAAATTCTTATGCGGTCCAGAAACTCCATGCGGCTCAGAACTTGGGGGGTCTCTTGCGGCTCAAAAATCCCTCAGAGCTTCATGCGGCTCAGAAAGCTTTTTGCGGCTCAGAAGAAACCACGTGGCCCTATGCGGTTCGAAATAGGCCTATACAGCTGGCCATTAATGCTCTGACACAAAGTGACAGCAATGATGGCTCTGACATAAAGAAGAGACGCGACATGCTCATAAAAAGACGAGAAAATCTTTATGATAGCTGGCACAGTTCACCAATTCCAAGAAAGTTTTTTATGCGGATCGCCGGTGTGATCTTCATGCGGCCCAGTTCAGAAAAGCTTATGCGGCTATGTTTGGTGGGTCTTCATGCGACCCAGTTCATAAGAGCTTATGCGGCTCTGTTTGGTGGGTCTTCATGCAGCCCGGTTCATAAAGTGCATATACGGTTATGAGGCCACCCTCATACGGCTCGGTTATGAGGCCACCCTCATGCGGCTCGGTTATGAGGCCACCCTCATGCGGCTCAGACATGGGGACAGTCCTTCATGCGGCTTGCAACATAGTGGCATTTGGAATTTGTGGCAGAAGTTGACTAAGTCTTAACAACTCGAATTTATTGCAACCAACAGGTCATAGCAGTTCAGATTTATTTCAACCAACATAACAGTCCAGATTTATTGCAACAAACAGATAAAGATTAATCTTAACCAATCCCCAACCGCCCACTTCTCAAGGTACAATTACAAGGATGTGGCCACGTGGCTGTACACCCCACTCATCACAAATTTCTATAAATAGCATAGGATTATTCCTTTTACACACACACAGAGCAACACAGGGACAGATCCGAGCAGAGAGAGAGAGAGCATTTCTTCGTCGGAGCCGAGGTTGCGTTCGATCGTCCAAGGAGTAAGGCAGAGTTGATAGCACTTTCTCAAGCCTCTACCGTCACCCCCAGAATCCAAATTAAACAATTGTACTTAGATTGCTTTTCCTAGGTTTTGTTCCTAGGCTTTCTTTTGTACAAGCGAGTTTGTAATTGTGAATTAAAGTTCAGTCCTCCCATAAAACTGTTCTGTTCTTTGATAATCAACATAGACACTAAGTAGTATCCTTCCAGCTGATGTCTGTCGATAGAATACGGAATGATCCTTATTCGATTGACACAGACCAAACTGAGTAACCACATGTGTAAATCGTCGAGGATGGGTCACAGCAGCAGCAGCAGCGCTCAACAGCGCTGTACAGCGGCGGGGGGATCGCTGGGGAACGGGGGGTGCCGGGGGAGGGGGGTCGCCGGAGGAGGGGGAGGTCACCGGGGGGTAGTAGCAGTAGCAGCGGCAGGGAGCAGCAGCGGTAGCGATAGCGGTGGGGCGGTGGGGGACAGCAGCAGTGGAAGGGGGGCAGTGGATTAGGGTTAAATTTTTTTTTGTAGAGAGGGGTGGATGGGTTATGGCTCTGATACCATGTAGGGAGAAAAATAATGGATAATTTATTAATCATGAGAGACTACATATATATAGGAGAGGCTAGCCCCTCTCCTATAGTTCTAAGCAATGTGGGACTAAAGCCCACTAACTAATAGTTCTAATATAACACTTAACAACATGTAAAAAATTAACGTTTTACCACATAAAATAAAAGTAGCCCCAATTGGGCAACGAAAAGTTAATACTTAAAGAAATTTGCATATATAACACCAAAGTTTGATAATATTGCATCAACAGCATAAAATTTGTAATATCTGTAATATCATCTCCAAAACATCGTTCCGATGGATGTAACAAATGATTTTTGTCTTAAAAAAATTAAACTCTGTGTTCAAAGAATATGCCCTTTGAAAGGACATAAAATGTATGAAAATGCCCTTCTAGAAGGCATATTTTGTGCATTTTTTTATGTCGCTAGAAATGAATTAACGAACGGTCATTAAAAAATATTTTCTTAGTATACGCCCTTCAGAAAGGCATAAAATATCCATATTGACCGAATTTATTTAGTGGTAAAAAAATTATGGACGTTGAAAATATAGCCGTTGTAAGCTATAGCCGTTAGATTGTCTCTGTGGAAAAAAAAAAATTGTTAAAAATATACCCTTCTGAAGGGTGTATAACTTAAATTTCTGTAAATAATACGTCTTTATGAAGGGCGTATTCTTCACATTCTTAATTACCAAAACCTAAGCGAGCAGGAGAATTAAGGAGCATATTAATTTTGCTAATAAATATAAAAAAATATATTTCAGAATGACGTTTTGGGGTTCGAATCACAATTTCACTTCAACTATATGCTCTCAAAGTAATTTCAAAATAGTTTGATGTTATATACTTAATAGTGCATCTCCTTTTTTTCCTTCCTAATTGATGTATACTTCTTTGAAGTTGAGTACATCTATTTATATTATAACTAAATGGTGACGTTATTGACGCTCCTAAAATGTCTATTATGCACTTATTTGCTCTCAGAGTAATTTCAAAATAGTTTGATGTTATATACCCAATTTTCTATAATACTTAATAGTGCATCTCCTCTCTTTTTTTCCTAATTGATGTATACTTTTTTGAAGTTGAGTACATCTATTTATATTATAACTAAACCGTGACGTTATTAATGCTCCTAAAATATCATCAAGCACTTCTTCTCTAATTTTATTATTCAAATTATAAATCTGTTCCTCCATTAATTTGTGACGTTCCTAAAATATCATCTTGCACTCCTCATCTAATTAATGTAGAAACAGATTTAAAATTTGAATGAATGAAAAAAAGCATGATAATATTTAGGAGTGTCAATAGCAGCATCATAACTAAAAGGTATAATTAATATGATTTGATCAAAATAATGGCATAGATTTCTTCTACTTCCATAAACTTCTGTTCATGGCACTATGTCACAAACATTAACAGTTTGCCAGCCACTTGGCCCATTATCCACTTGCCAAATGCCACCTCAATATTTATGTTATCTTAATTAATGATTTATCATATTTAATTGCTTGTGCATTTGCTTCATATATCCACCAACTATTGTAAAAAGTTGTTATACTAATTGTCGATATAGGCTTGGACGATGATGGCGTTGGCATAAAGGTGGAACTAATATGAACTATAACAATGAAAACAAATGTCCCTTCGTATAAAGAACCTGATATTAGTTGCTTTCAATAACATTAATAGAATATCCTTTTGAGAAATCATTGTATATAATAACAACTTCTAATGGATGATGTACGAGTTGAGTTTGTCCCCAGAATAATGAATAAAATATATGGTTGGCTTATACGAGTTAATAAAAAAATGACAGATTAAAGTATTTGGTGAAGTATAGAGGAGGAGGAGGAGGAGGAGGAGGAGGAGGAGGAAACAGCTCTTGTTGTTTTTTATATTTATTATAATATAACTGTCACAAGTTAATAAAAAGGGTTAAGTAGTTGTCCTGCTTTAAAAAAAATTAAATATAGTAAATATTATTAAGTTTATTCATTGTGTTGTGTCACCCCATTCGTTAATAATAATAATAATAAAATGAACAAAGTATAGTCTTCCATATGTCAGGCGAAGCCGCGGTCCGAATGCATGCTTTCGGCAGGTGCGAATCGTTGAGCAACGCATCCTGTGTGATCGGCTTGCTGCTAACCTCCAAATGCTGTCGAGTTAAGAGTCTAGAGAGCGAAACAAAATACTTTTGGGAAACAAAATGTAGCAGTTCGTTGATTAAGTCCTCGGAACCATTTTCCATCCTCACCAATAATTCATTTGTTAAATCTTCCTAACTTTTTACCATTTTTTTACAATTAATTTTCTGGTATGGTACAGAATATATCAAAATTTGATTTGATTTGATTTAGTTAGATTTACTAAGGGCCTGTTTGGTAAACCGTAAGTGTAAAATAATTTGAATTTGCACTTCCAATGATAGATTTTATGTGGGAATCCATCCACTTTCTTGTCCCCTACTAAGAAACAAATGTGTTTGGTTGAGATAGAGAAGTGAGGAGTGGAAAATGAAAGAGTAGAAAAATGTGTTTGGTTGAGATAGAAAAATGAAAAGTGAAAAGTGGAAGAGTATGTTACAATAATAGTAAATTATAATTAATTTACATAACAACTTAATAAATTAATATAATAATTAACTATCCTAATTATATAATAATTTAGTAATTAACTAATTATACAATAAAATAAAAATTATCTCAAAATTATTAGTCCAAATATATTACTTAATTTGTTAATTAATTCCAAACTATCCTAATCAGTTACTACTTTATTAATATGAACATAGTCGGTCCAAATCTAGTTAGTAGGGGCGAGCATTCGGTTCAAACCGAACCGAAATTCGAATTGGACCGAAAACCGATTAAGCAAAACCGAAACCGAATTGGTCCATAACCGAAACAAACCGAACCAAATTAAATCGGTTCGATTTTCGCATTATTCGGTTTATTTGATTTTACGGTTTATTTGTGCTTTTTTGGTTAATATATATAGTAACTAAATATACCTAAACTTTTTTAGTATATATATGTTGGAAGCGGATCAAAAGCCCCCTTAGAAAACCCCCTAAAAATCTTCCTCACTCTAATCCGTAATTTAATGTTAATATTAATGTTAACATTAAACTTAACAGTAAAATTAATATTAACATTAACATTAACATTAATATTAACATTAACAGTAACATTAATATAAAAAAATAAAAAAATAAAAATTAACATTAACATTAACATTAATATTAATATTAATATTAACATTAACATTAATATTACGAATTAGAGTGATGAGGGTTTTTAGGGGGTTTTCTAAGGGGTACTTTTGATATATATATATATATATATATATATATATATATATATATATATATATATATATATATATATATATATATATATATATATGGAAGCGGATCAAAAGCCCCCTTAGAAAACCCCCTAAAAACCACGCTCACTCGAATCCGTAATTTAATATTAATATTAATGTTAATATTAATGTTAATGTTAATATTAATGTTAATATTAACATTAAATACTAAAATTAACATTAAACTTAACATTAAAATTAATATTAACATTAACATTAACATTAACATTAACATTAACATTAATATAAAAAAAGTTAAAAAAATTAATATTAACATTAACATTAATATTACGAATTAGAGTGAGCGGGATTTTTAGGAGATTTTCTAAGGGGGGCTTTTGATCCGCTCTCTATATATATTTCTTATTAGGTTTTCGGTTTTGGACCGAATAAGAATATTTAGTATTTTTAAAACCGAAACCGAACTGAATTTTTTTTAAACCGAACCGAATCTCTTATTCGTTCAGTTCGGTTCGATTTTCGGTCCAAAATCGAATAATGCTCACCCCTACTAGTTAGTACGGTATGGATACGTCCAAAATTATTTAGTGTGTCGGTACGTATTAAAAACTGCAACAAAAAATGTCAACGAAATTAATTAATTATTGAAACGTACAAAAATATGAAACAAATAATGTTACCCAAAAATGTTACTAAAATGTTTAAAATATATGTTGAACATGTCCAAAATTAATTAATTAAAATTTTATATCTAACCATTTATCAATTATGAATAAAAGAGGTGGGGGTTGTGTGTGTGTGTGTGTGTGTGTGTGTGTGTGTGTGTGTGTGTGTGTTGGGGGGGTGTTGGTTGGTTGGTTGGGAATACACCCACATCCAGTGAAAAAAAATGGATGTGGCAGCCAGTCTTTTGGCTCACTAATTCAGCCGACATGAACTGATGCAGATCAGTTCGACCAACTTTTCGGTCCCAATTTTCATTTTACCAAACAGTGGGATATAGAATACTTAGATCAATTCAGCATGGAAGAACAAATCCGGCTCCAATTATATGGAGCCAAACAGACCCTAAGAGTAAGTGTGATATTAGGAATTGCTAAATTCATATCAAACAAATATATCTAAACAAAATTAAATCAAATCAAATCAATTCAATTCAATATTGACATATCCTACACAATTATATAGTAGTAAATAATTATAAAAAATATTATGAAAACTGAAGACAGATTCAATTATTTTGAAATTATGTTTTGATTTAAAAAGTTAAATCGAAATTCTTAATGGTTAGATTTAAATTTGACAGGTGGGGAATCCTAAACGTATTGGTAAGGTATATCGGTTTATTTTAATAAAGTCCGAACGTATTGTTGGAAAAGAAACGCGGAAACTTTTTTTCAAACTAGAGAGTACCTGCGAGAGAACCGAGCAATACAACGCACGAACCAAAACACTAAAACAAACCACGCAGACACAGAGAATTTTTGACGTGGAAAATCCTTGCGGGAAAAATCACGGGACGATCGGAATCCAACCCTAAGAAGCCTTCACTAATGAATTAAAGGAGTACACCCTCTACAAACTTCTCCCGATCCAAATCGGATCTCCACAACACTTCGAAGCAAGAACAATGATTACAAGGCTACGAAGAACAAGAACGACGAGTAGAGATTACCCGAATCCGATTCTCCTCCGAAAAAGACCTTCAATCCTCCGTCTTCTCTCCCAAAGTTGCAATGGCACTCTTGCCTCCTTCCTCTCTATTTTCTTGTGTTGTCTACAATGATTAGGGTTGGGAATATCATAATATTAACTCCCCTAATCCGCAGCAAAATATGGACCATCAGATATGATCCAACGGCGAGAAATTACCCCAGAAATTTGCCCAGCCCCGACACACAGAGTTCGGCCAAAACTCTGTGTTCTGACTCCAGAATGGTTCTGGAATCAGGGGGACAGAGTTCGGCCAGAACTCTGTCCTGGGGCAGAGTTCGGCCCGAACTCTGCCCCCCTGTTCTAGAAGGTCTCCAGGTAGCTTCCCGAGCTTCTTCGTCTCCTCCGACTGGCCTCATCACCTTCCCGAGCTTCTCTGACACACAGACGGCGCTCGTTGCACTCTGGGGTCTTCTCCACATAGGTTGGGAACCCCACCCACTCTAACAAATCTCCTCCTTCACAACTAGGTGGAGGAGGTCGTCATCCCGACGATCTGCCTGTAATACTCAAACTTTACCCTCGAAAGAACCTTCGTGAGCATGTCCGCTCCATTGTCATTAGTATGAACCTTCTCAAGCATCGCGTCTTTCTTCTCAACCACATCCCGTATCCAATGATACCGAGTCTCGATGTGCTTGGACCGACTATGAAATGTCTGGTTCTTCACAAGGTGAATAGAACTCTGACCGTCGTAAAGCAAAGTATACTGCTCTTGCTTCAGCCCTATTTCCTGCAGCAGCTTCTTCATCCACACCAGCTCCTTGCAAGCCTTCGTCACCGCAATGTATTCCGCCTCCGTCATCGACAAGGCAACACACTTCTGCAATCGCGACTGCCACGATACCGCTCCTCTGGCAAACATTATCACATAGCCCGAAGTCGATCGTCTCGTGTCTACATCTCCAGCCATATCAGCATCGGTATACCCAACCAGCTTCGGCTCATCACCGCCAAAAGAAAGTCTCCAATCGGCAGTGCCCTGAAGGTATCGTAGAATCCACTTGACCGCACTCCAATGTACCCTTCCAGGATTTGAAAGATACCTGCTAACTGTGCCAACTGCATGAGCGATGTGTGGCCTCGTACACACCATAGCATACATAAGGCTCCCCACAGCTGAAGTATATGGAACACGCTCCATATCTTCCTTTTTGCCTCGGTAGATGGACACTGCTCCTCAGAGAACTTAAAGTGGGCCGCAAGGGGGCAACTCACTTTCTTCGACCCGTCCATCCCGAAATGCTGAAGTACCCGGTGAATGTACTTCTTTTGGGGTAAATGTAGCAGCTTGGACTCTCTCTCTCGGCTGATCTCCATCCCAAGAATAGTCTTCACTGCGCCCAAATCCTTCATAGAGAAGGCCGCGCCCAGTTGGCGCTTCAACTCCGCTATCCTAGTGGCATTCCGATCCACTAATAGCATATCATCTACATAAAGCAATAAAATAATAAAATCATTATCGACAAAATACCTCACAAATACACAGTGATCCGACGTCGTCCGTGCAAAACCATGCTCCCCATAAACAACTCGAACTTCCTGTAACACTGCCTCGGAGCCTACTTCAGACCATACAAGCTCTTCCTCAACCAGCAGACCAAATGTGACTTGTCCTTCTCACAGAATCCCTCTGGCTGCTCCATGTATAACTCCTCCTCAAGATCACCATGGAGGAATGCCGTCTTCACGTCCATCTGCTCGACCTCCAAGTCGAGACTGGCTGCTAATGCTAGCACCACCCAAATAGACGAATGCTTGATGACAGGCGAAAAGATCTCATCATAATCTATGCCTTTCTGCTGACCGTAGCCTTTAACTACCAGCCTCACTTTGTATCGAGGGCGAGTAGCATCATCCGTCTGCTTCACTCTAAACACCCATCGATTCATCAAAGCCTTCTTTCCCTTTGACAACCGCACCAGCTCATAAGTGGAATTGGCGTGCAAGAAACTCATCTCCTCCTGCATAACCTCCATCCACTCCTGCATGTGTTCGTCTTCCATAGCCTCTGTAAAACTTTCGGGCAGTCAATAGTACATAGTCACCCGGTGAGTATCTCGTATATGGTCGACGCTCTTTGTCGCTCGTTTGTTGGTCCATTGGTCATGGTCAAACCAGATTTCAATAATTGATCAAACTCTGTCTCGATATAATTGCAAGTCAACTCAGCTATTTAGCTACGACGTTTTGGACACTGCTCAACAATAGATATTTACTATGTTCAAGACCGAAGCTGTTTCGAAGTTGTTTGCCATTCAGAATGTACTTCCTGTTACGCTATGTAATTTTTCATTTTATTGAGTCTAGGAATACATTGTACACCGAGTCGTACTGGCAAATAGGCTATCCTAAAACGTTTTTCAAAACCATCCTATTCTTTATAAATGACCTATGTTTTTGAAAAATATTCTTTTTACAAAAAGCTTCTGAAGAATTTTTCAAAAAGCCAAAATTTATTTTCTCCAAAAATGAACTGGCAAAACCCCAGGGGAACTCGGCCAGAGTTCGGCTAGAGTTCGGCCAGAGTTCGGCCATTTGGAACGTTAGTGAACGTTGAGTTTTTGAACTTGGTCATCCTTCAGTTGCGGTTTGTTACAAAGAGTTCTGTCCGAATTCTGTCCGAATTCTGTCAGAGTTCTGTCTTTGGAAAAACTATAAATAGAGAAGTATTTCGATCATTTCAAATCACTAATTCACTTTCAATCTCTTCTCTTTCTGAGCTTACATTCTTCCAAAGAGTTCTTAAAAGCTTTCATTTTCAAATCCCTAGCCAGTTACAATCCTCTAGTCGATTTGCCAGTGCGGTATGGTCTAGAAGTTTCAGAGCGATTGTAATCAGAGGCTTGATAGAAGATTCAACTCTTCACAATTGAAGTTGGTCGAGTTCTTCGTATCAAAGCTCGCGTCTGTAGAAGTTGTAAGGACTTCGTATGAAAACTTGTGGGATTTTTCAAATAGTGGATTCAACTGGAAGCTAGAGTTCTTCCGACTGGACTAGTCCTCACAAGAAGGAAACCAGTATAAATCTCGGTGTTGCGTTTGCCTTCTAATCACTTTTAATTTCTGCCATTTACTTTTGTGATTATTATTATATCTGTGATCTAACTGCTAACAAGTTTTTAATTAGCAATATTCCGCTGCCTACTCTATTCATCCTCCTCCCTCTAGAGTATTCTGCTTTACTATTTCGTTCCTACAATTGGTATCAGAACGGATTATACAGGTAAAGCAAGGTAAAATTGCAGTTATATTCAATTGTTATATAGATCACAATATTACACATGGCAACTGTGAAATTCATAAGTGAAGGCCAAGCCACAAATAGGCCTCCACTGTTTGACGGCACAAACTACACTTATTGGAAAACACGTATGAGTTTCTTTCTGAAATTTTTTGATTTTGACTTATGGTCTGTAGTTATTGATGGCTATAAAAAGCCACCTCGTATTAATGTTGATGGTGTTTTAGCTGAAAAACTCCATGACAAATATACAGAGGAAGAAAAGAAAAAGGCCAGTCTTGACGCACGTGCTATTAACGCTTTATTTTATGCTTTAGACAGAACTAAATTCAACAGGGTGTCTACTTGCACAACATCAAACGAAGTGTGGAAACTTCTCGAAGTAACCCACGAAGGAACAACATAAGTCAAGGAGTCAAAGATCAACAGACTTACTCAGGAGTATGAGGCGTTCAAAATGAAGCCAAGTGAATCAGTCACTCAGATGTTTAGAAGATTCTTGGATATTGTAAATCCTCTGTCCTCACTAGGCAAGGATTACAGTAACCATGAGAAGATTCACAAACTTCTACGAGCCCTTACAAAGAACTGGATTCCAAAGGCTACAGCAATCATTGAAAGGAACGACCTCTCAACAATGTCTGTAGAAACACTGATGGATAAGCTACTCACTCACGAGTTAGAACTTCAAGACCTTGAAGATGCTACACCAAAAGAGAAGTCAGAGAAGACGATCGCTCTCAAGGCTCAACATAGAAGAACCATCGAAGATGATTCCGACGACAGCGACTCCGACTCTGAAGATCAAGCTCTTCTGGTAAGAAAGTTCAAGAAGTTCATAAGATTTAACAGGAGAACAAAAGACAGCAACAACAACAACGAGGAAGATCCTATTTGCTATGGATGCAAGAAGAAAGGACACATGAAGAAAGACTGTCCAACAGCATCATCATCAAAGAAAAACAGTAAATATGACAAAGGCTACCTGAAGAAATTGACATCAAAAAAGTACACTAACGTAAGCATATGGCATGAAAGTGAAGCCAGCGACTCAGAAGATGAATAATCAGATGACGCTGCAAATGTGTGCTTGATGGCTTGCGATCAGGTAATCACTAATCCTCTATTTGACCCTTATGATGATTTCACCTTTGAGCAACTAGGAGAGGCTTTCAGTGAACTGTTAGATGATTACAGGAAACTGCGTAGCAAATATAAAACCTCTAAGAAGGTACTTAAAGGGTACAAAGGTGAAATAGGAAGACTTACCGACCTACTAGATCATGTTAGAGATAGTGACTCTTCAAATGAGTCTGGTGAGCTTTCTTCTATTAAATTGTTGTTACACGAGACTGTTAAGCTATTCGAAAAAAAAAACCAAACTATTATCCAGTTAAAGAAAGACCTATCTAAGGAGAGAAAGAGTCTCCAGTGTGCACAGGTCAGATTAGAATCACTCACATCTGACTATACTAAATTATATGACACTTCAAAAAAGTTGGAAATTAGTTTAGGAAAACGGCCTGAAGTTGCTGCTTCCTATTCTAACACGTGTCAATTACCGAATTATCGGAACACGCCCAACACTGTCAGACCAAACCATACCAAGACTATGCCCAAGAAGACTAATAGGCATGCATTCTTCTATACTAGAAAACCAAAACCTACCAATCATGCACCTCACACTACTTTCAACACTCAACATGCTAAATGTCATTATTGTGGCCTCATTGTTCATATATCTTCTGCATGTAGAATCAGAAAATTAGTAGATGTAAATGTTGATGCATGGATACCGAAAACTAACCAGTCAGGACCCTACAAAAAATGGGTACCAAAAGTTTCATCTGTAAATTATTTTGTAGGTGGGACACCCTTCACATTCTAGGAGCAAATGGATCCTCGACAGCGGTTGCTCACGGCACATGACCGGTGACGCATCATTATTTACAACACTGTCGAAGAGGAATAAAGAAGGATACGTCTCCTTCTGTAATAATTTGAGAGGGTACATAATCGGTATCAGTGACATTGGTAAGGCTCCCTATCCAATGATTAAAGATGTTTGTCTTGTTACCGAGTTAAAACATAATCTGCTCAGCATAAGCCATTTAGCTGATCACGGTTATGGCATTAACTTTGTAAAAGATAAATGTACTATTATTGATAGTTCAACTGACAGTACTATATTTGAAGGTAATAGGGAAGATAATATATATGTATTCTATTTGTTGGAAGATGCTAACAATACAGGTAGATGTTTGATGGCCAAAAGTATTGAGAGTCAACTATGGCATATGAGACTCGGTCATGCAAACATGGATACAATTTTAAGATTATCTACGAAGAAGTTGTACGCGGCTTACCAGATATCTCTTTCAAGAAGGATATGGTATGTAGTGAATGTGAAAAGAACAAAACTACCAAATCCGCATTCAAATCCAAGAACGCTGTAAGTACCACTAGACCTTTACAATTGTTGCATATGAACTTATTTGGACCCAGCAGAATTACTAGTCAAGGTGGTAAGTTATATGCATTTGTCATTATAGATGACTTCTCTAGATATACATGGGTTTATTTTCTTGCACGCAAGAATGATGCATTATCAGAATTCGTCACCTTTTATAAGAAAGTACAGAATGAAAAAGGATTCATGATTACTTGCATTCGTAGTGATCATGGCGGCGAATTTGAGAATGTAGAATTCAAGCAATTTTGTGACACACACGGTTATCTGCATGAATTCTCTTGCCCTAGGACTCCATAACAAAATGGAGTTGTGGAACGTAAGAACAGAACTCTATCTGAAATGGCTAGAGTTATGTTGAACCATTTTAGTCTACCGAGATATTTATGGGCTGAAGCTGTAAATACAGTATGCTATATTCTCAATAGGGTTCTAATTCGACCTATATCGAAGAAGACACCCTATGAATTATGGTTTGATAGAACACCAAATGTTTCTTATTTCAAAATCTTTGGTTGTAAATGCTTTATTCTTAATACTAAAGATAATTTGAGTAAATTTGATGAAAAGGCCGATGAAGGTATATTTTTAGGTTATGCAGCAAAGAGCAAAGGATATAGAGTCTTCAACAAAAGAACCATGATCATTGAAAAATTTATCAACGTCAAGTTTGATGAGCTAAATCAACACTTAGACGATGATGACAATGAAGACATAATCGTACCAAGTACAGCTACTGCAAAACCTTCACACAAAGATGCAGAACCATCACATCGGGCATCAGATGAACCTCCAAGCAAAGAAGTCGGAACTAGCAATCTTGAGACTATACCAAAAGAGATGAGATTCTTGGTTAGTCATCCAAAGGACTTGGTAATTGGTGAGATTACCAAGGGTGTAAGTACTCATTCCTCTAATAAAGATATAGCTTCTTGTGTTGCGTTTGTCTCGCAGTTTAAACCCAAAAATATTGATGAAGCATGTAGTGATTGTTTTTGGTTAGATGCCATGCAAGAGGAATTAAACCAATTCGAATGAAATCAAGTTTGGGAACTTGTTCCCAAGCCTATTGATCATCCGGTCATTGGCACCCGATGGGTATTCCGAAATAAACTGAACGAGAATGGTTTAGTGACTCTTAATAAGGCTCGACTCGTAGCTCAAGGATACAATCAGGAAGAAGGTATCGACTACGATGAGACTTATGCCCCAGTTGCGAGATTAGAATCCATTCGCATGTTATGTGCATTTGTATGTTTTCATAATTTTAAGTTATTTCAAATGGATGTCAAAAGCGCATTTTTAAATGGTTTTATAAAAGAAGAGGTTTATGTAGCTCAACCACCCGGTTTTACTGATTTCAATTTTTTTGAATATGTTTTCAAGTTGAAGAAAGCTTTATATGGTTTGAAACAAGCCTCTTGTGCTTAGTACGATCGTCTAAGCACTTTTTTACTTGATAACGGTTTTTCAAAGGAAAAGGTTGACACTACTTTGTTTATAAAATCTTTGAATAATAATATTCTTTTGATTCAAGTCTATATAGATGATATTATCTTTGGATCTACTGATGAATCTCTTTGTCAAGAATTTTTAAGTGTATGCAGAATGAGTTTGAGATGAGCATGATAGAAGAGGTGAAATTCTTTCTTGGACTACAAATTAAACAAACCAACAATGGAACATTCATAAATCAAGCAAAATACACAAAGGATCTATTAAAAAAGTTCGACATGAAAACAGCAAAACCACTTAGCACTCCAATGACGACTTCAGCCAAGCTTGATATTGATGAACAAGGCAAACCCGTCGACATACGTAAGTATCGAGGTATGATCGGTAGCTTACTGTATTTAACTGCTAGTCGACCAGACATAATGTTTAGTGTCTGCTTATGTACACGCTTTCAAGCTAATCCTAAGAAATCACATTTGTGCGCTGTTAAGCGTATCTTCCGATACCTTAAAGGCACTTCTTCTGTCGGCTTATGGTATCCCAAAACCACGTCGTTTGACCTAACTGGTTATTCCGATGCTGATTTTGTCGGATGCAAAGTAGATAGAAAAAGTACTAGCGGCACATGTTATTTCCTAGGAAAAGCTCTAGTCTCTTGGTTTAGTAAAAAGAAAAATTCTGTTGCATTATCAACAACCGAGGCTGAGTATATCGTCGCAGGACGTTGTTGTGCACAAATTATGTGGATGAAACAAACTTTAGAAGACTATGGATTGTATTTTACATACATACCCATTTTCTGTGACAACACTAGTTCTATTAATTTGACTAAGAATCCAGTATGTCATTCTCGTACTAAATATATCAAGATTCGACATCACTTTCTTAGAGATCATCAACAAAATGGAGATATAAACCTTGTACACATAGACGCACATAATCAATTAGCTGACATACTCACAAAACCTCTAGCGGAAGATCGTTTCAATTATTTACGTAGAGAATTAGGCATTTTAGATGTCAATAATATTAATTAATTTTGTTTTATTAATTAATTTATTCGATACTCAAAAACTGTTTTCGAGACAAGTCCAAAAAGAGTCTGTTTGTCACCACGACTACGGTCGAAGCGAAGCGATACTTAAGAGTTCCCCGGTGAACCTCCGTTAGCTGGGACAGTACTCCTACAGCTAATCTGAGACAGATGCAGAGTAAAGAATATTAATTTATAAAATAATATTAACTATATTATTTTTAGGTTTAAAATTACTAAACTTTGAATTAAACATTTGAAACGAATTAATGAAAAAGAATGTGGCCTCATTTGAATTGTTTATATATATATATATATATATATATATATATATATATATATATATATATATATATATATAGCCAGGCAACCCTGGGCGAATTCGGCCCGAGTTCGGTCCGAATTCGGCCAGAATTCGGCTGGATATATATGTACCAGCACGAACCCGAGGCTTTCTTCTTCTTCATTCTTCCCCACATCCTCATAACAGTAGCAGCGTGCCTCCGAAACCCTAGCTTCTTCTCCATCCTTGTTCTTCCAATCCTTGTGGAGTTTCTCGTCCAAACTTTGGATTCGTGCGGAGAACGTCATCCTCTACAACATATCCAATTCTAGGAAGGTATAATTCCTTCTCTCATCCACTTTTTAATACTTAGGATTTCTAGAATATTTTGGAAAAGAATGCCTAAGTTCAATCCCTTCAAGAGGAAGAAGACCAATGCCAGTGAAGAGGCATCGTCTTTAGATCCGTATACTGATTGCCTCTTTTCTCCGGTCCAATCGGACGATGGTGCGTCGGATGCATTTTACTTTAAAAATTCCGATCAAGCTTTATTATGGTACGCCGATTTTATCATGCGTACTATTTGTACCGGATCGCCGATTAAATAGACTGTATTTTCGGATTACCGCCCTTACTTTGAGGCATTATGGGTTACAACATTTTGTCACCTTACAATTCTCCATTGCCACTAATGCCATTAGATTATTCTATTATAATTTCGTGTTAGACACTTTTACAGCGAGGACACGTGTCGGAGGAATTGATATCGAATTCACTGATGAAACGTTAGCGAAAATCCTTGGTATCCCAAACGAAGGTGCCCCGCTCGATGACATCACTGATTTTGATTTCCCCGATGGCACGACGCTCGTTAGTTTCAAGAATGAGCTTTGTGCGCTCGCACGCGCTCGTCCCGGAAAGTTCAAGGCTAATAACTTGAACTTGTTTAACTACGAATTACATCGCATCATCTATTCCACCTTACTTCCGAAATCCACTTCTAAAGATGATGTCACTGCACTTGAGCTTTCTGCTCTTTATTATTTTCTTAAGGGGATTCCTTTTTCTGCCCCTAAGACTATCATCCAGATGATGGGTACATGTCGCGGGAGAGACCGCAACCTATCTTATGCGATGCTTATTCCTCGCATCTTTCAGAGATTTGATATTGACCTCTCTACTTGTGCTGTCGACCCCGAGCTCAAGTTTCTCAAACTCTCTCGTCGCAGCATTGCCACTGCACCTACTCCTCATGCACCTACTCCCACAGCTCCCACAGCACCTGTTCCTCCTCATTCTTACCCTATGACATTTGAGGGTATACATCAGCACTTATTATATCTGTAGTCTTTTTATGTTGAGACCTCTAGGGAACACGAGTTCCGTGATGTGACTCGGTTCCAGGCGATTGCCAACTCCTTCACCGATCTGAGGTTTGCACAGACGGGTCATTCTGCTAGATCTCTATCTCGAGACCCTTCTGTTTCTGGCTACCGCATTGACGACGAGGCGGTCCACTCTCTGTTCCAGCCAGGGAACGCCTATGATTGGTATCGTACCACTAGTGCCACTCCTCATACTTCTGGCGCTGGTACTTTTAGAGCTGGTCCTTCTGGACATGCTGGAGCTGCAGCTGCTGACGTTGATGATGAGGATGATGATGATTTTTGAGATGTTAGATATTGAGACTGTTACTTTTGTCTTATGTTTACTTGGAAATGCTCCGACATTCCAAGATTTTATCAGTACTTTTTAGCTATTATCAGCACTTTTCTTTATTATGTGACTATTTATAGACATGGTTTTTGATTATGCCTCAGTTTTGGCATCTTAGTCTATTTTTTAGCACTTTATTTGTTTCAGTATTATTCTTGCACTTTATTAAATACTGCCTGTGACAAATACATGCCTGCGTTGTTCTATAGTCTATCTATTTTTCTTACTATATTTACTGTTTATACAATGCCTGTCATGATTATTTATTTTTATTGTGTTTCTTCACTGTTTGTTACTTATGCATTGATTGCGGGAGAGCTTTCTTTTTTGCAATTATTTTGCTAAGTGACAACGAGATAGAAATAAGTATAGGTTATGAACAATTTCTTTTGACTACTATTTTGAATTGATTCCATCTTAGATGTTATATCGGCAAGGTTTGTCAATTATCAAAATGGGGGAGATTGTTGGCCCATTGGTCATGGTCAAACCGGATTTTAATAATTGATCAAACTCTGTCTCGATATAATTGCAAGTCAACTCAGATGTTTACCTACGATATTTTGGACACTGCTCAACAATGGATATTTACTATATTCAAGACCGAAGCTGTTTCGAAGCTGTTTGCCATTCAGAATGTACTTCCTGTTACGCTATGTAATTTTTCATTTTATTAAATCTAGGAATACATTGTACACCGAGTCGTACTGGCAAATAGGCTATCCTAAAACGTTTTTCAAAACCATCCTATTCTTTATAAATGACCTATGTTTTTGAAAAATATTCTTTTTACAAAAAGCTTCTGAAGGATTTTTCAAAAAGCCAAAATTTATTTTCTCCAAAAATGAACTGGCAGAACTCCAGGAGAACTCGGCCAGAGTTCGGCCATTTGGAACGTTAGTGAACGTTGAGTTTTTGAACTTGGTCATCCTTCAGTTGTGGTTTGCTACAAAGAGTTCTGTCCGAATGCTGCCCGAATTCTGTCAGAGTTCTGTCTTTAGAAAAACTATAAATAGATAAGTATTTCGATCATTTCAAATCACCAATTCACTTTCAATCTCTTCTCTTCCTGAGCTTACATTCTTCCAAAGAGTTCTTAAAAGCTTTCATTTTTAAATCCCAAGCCAGTTACAATCCTCTAGTCGATTTGCCAGTGTGGTACGGTCTAGAAGTTTCAGAGCGATTGTAATCAGAGGCTTGATAGAAGATTCAACTCTTCACAATTGAAGTTGGTCGAGTTCTTCATATTAAAGCTCGCGTCTGTAGAAGTTGCAAGGACTTCGTATGAAAACTTGCGGGATTTTTCAAATAGTGGATTCAACAGGAAGCTGGAGTTCTTCCGAATGGACTAGTCCTCACAAGAGCAAAACCAGTATAAATCTCGGTGTTTGCGTTTGCCTTCTGATCACTTTTAATTTCTGTCATTTACTTTTGTGATTATTATTATATTTGTGATCTAACTGCTAACAAGTTTTTAATTAGCAATATTCCGCTGCCTACTCTATTCACCCCCCCTCTAGAGTATTCTGCTTTACGATTTCGTTCCTACATCCTTCTCAGCGGAGCTACTAGTGATGGTTGTATACCAACAACCTCCTCCCCTTCAGGAAATGCCTCCCCGGTATGCTCGTCCTCCTGAGGCACCATCAGCAGGCTGATGATTAAGGTTGGGAGCAACTCCATGTACTGGATCCTCCATAATTAGATTCTCTGCGATGTCCTCTGAAAACTGCTCTAAGCGAAATGACTCTAACTCAGGCAATTCCTCAGCCTCAGAAGGCGTCTCGAAATCCTAAGTGTTGGTCATGGTCTGATCCTCGACGAATACCACGTCCCTGCTTCTGTAGAGCTTTCCCCTTGGCCTGAGCGTCGGATTTCTTGGGAGCCATTGCTGCTGAGAAGGAGAAGAAGAAGTCGGGGAAGATGAAGTTCGTCGGGTCTTCTGTGGATTCTCTCTCTCTAAAGCAAGTAAAGAAGGAAAGAAGTAATTTATGGCTTATTTATAGGCTCATAAAGAATTCCAAACGGCATTATCATTATTTGCTTCGATTTAGGAGCTTTATACGAGATCCTAACTGCACAGAATCCCAACAGTCCAATCATTTTGGAGTAAATCTCTCATTAAAGTCATCTCAGCGTGACTAAATTCATTTTATCATCTTGATTTCAAAGTATTTCAAAATAATTTATCATTTTTCGAAAACTTTGAAGGGGGTTTTGTAGGCCTTAAAAATTAAAGTCACGCTGAGTTGATCAGAACAAAGCCTAAAAGTTACGCTGAGTTGATCAGAACAAAGCCTAAAAGTCACGCTGAGTTGATCAGGATAAATTCTAAAAGTCACGCTGAGTTGATCAAGACAATGTTTAAAAGTCACGCTGAGAGACAGCTCATCATTTGTCAGAGTGTCATTATGACTGACAGCACGACAGTGAAAGAATATCTCCTCGTGTGCCACGTATGCACGGAACTCGAGAGATCACAGCCGACTATTGCGTGACTTTCGAAATCTTCTTCAACAAGACTCAGCCTTCATCAAGTTGGCGTACCAAAAGAGCTTATTGTCATTAAATGCGACTGACAAAAGGCAATCAATGTCAGAGATTTTGTGTCAGTCGAGGCACGTCGAATCAAGACAGCTGGCCATTCTGACTCAAGTCTGCGTGGATTTTGAAGCTTTTTGCCTCAAGTCAACGTGGATTCTGAAGCTTTCTGCCCCAAGTCTGCGTGGATTTTGAAGCTTTCTGCCACAAGGCTGCGTGGATTTCGTCCTCAACAAGCCTGCGTGGATTTCATCAAATTGGAGTACGTGGCAGCCATGCCATCGATCTTTCACCTGCGTGTCCTTTAACTTGCACACGACTCATGCATGATTGCCATGTGTCCAACAGTTACAGGCCACGTCCAGTAACTGCTCATAACTTTGCATATGTTAAATCCTGCATGATTTTTAACTATGCACAGGTTGTGAAGACAGTTATCTTTTCAGTTATTTTTGACTCTATAAATAGAGTTCTTTTCTCATTCATTGTAGAGATACATAGATATCTAAATTGTTGTTGAAATTTTGAGAGCTTTTCTTCTTCGCATCGTCCAAGGGATAAAGCGATCGTCTTCTACATCGGATTCCTACAGTTGTAATTTTCCTAAAAACACAATAAATAAAGTGAATTTATTTATGGAAAACAAATTGGCGACTCTGCTGGGGAATAATCGACATGATCGGCCTCTCTACTACACCGGTTATATCGATACGATAAAGATAGATCGTATCCTCATTGATCCAGGGTCTGCTATAAGTATAATGCCAAAGAGTCTGTTGGATGAACTAAAAATCCCTCTTCACAAGCTTTCCAAGACGGTTACTACTATTCTGGGATTCAATCAAAGCCGAAGCGAGCCTTTGGGAAAGATTCATCTGAAACTTCAGATAGGCGATTTCAGATCCAAAGTCACTTTCTATGTGATCGAGATCGCGGGATCTTATAATCTTCTTCTGGGGAGGCCCTTTCTTCATGAAAATAATGTAGTGCCTTCTACTCTTCATCAGTGTTTTAAATACATTGACAGCAATGGAAGAGTACAAAAGGAAGTTGCTGATATAAATCCTTTCCATGGGGTTGAAGCTTATTTCAATGATTCCCGGATGTACAAAGAAGAGTATACAAGGGTGATACAAGCTATGGAGAAAGAGGATCCGCAAAGTGAGACCTTGATAATTCATGTTAAAGGTCGAACTACTCAGCAACAATCTCCTAAACCGTCTGGAGAAGGTTCTTTCATTATTCCAGTGAGCGGACGGATCTCTCCATTACCTCAGTCGTCTACTCAAGATACACTGATCATTCCTGTCAGTGGACGTACTACAGTTCATGTATCTTTACATATAAAACAGGATACTCTGGTAATCCCTATTGGAGGGCGGACTACTCTTCCATCTCAGGCTTCAAGGGAGCTCACCTCTTCTGAGCCATTTGTTATCGATCTTAATCGAAACAAAACTTCCTCTCGTTCTTCTTCTCCCCTTTAGTCATTGATTTGGCTAAAATTTCTAAGACTCAGTCTTCTCCCAATGTAAATACTACTGCTTTTAAATTTAATAAAAAGTCTACATCTTTGCAGTATATTGATGTGTGTAATCATGTTCATAGTTATTTGCATTTGTTAGATGACTTGAGAACAATAACCATAGGAGTTGTACAAACTTTTCATACAGATGTATCCCTAGAATCAGTACAAACTTCATACCTTCTGGTTCCTAGTAGAAAGCCAGGAGATATTCCAATATTCTTCTATAAAGGGCCCCAGAATCCTTCTGATTTAGAAGATGATGACAAAAACGATGATACTGGAAGATTACAACTACGTCGTTATAGTCAGCAATCTAAAGACATCATTAAAAATATGGGCTATGACTTCAGAACTGGCCTTAGTAATGGAAAAGGAAGAAGAATGCCTGTTCGGATTCCTCCTCTGAAATATGGGAGGACGAAATGCAGATTGGGTTATATTGCCCCTACTCCCTTTATAAATACTATCCATGAAAATCCCGAATCCGACGAAGATATGAGATCTGATTCTTCTAACACTACCTCTTGGGATTCTGATACAAGTATTGGTGAATTCTACTACAATATTCTGTCTTCCAACATGGTTTCCATTGACGGTTCTGAAGAAGATAAAAACGAAGACGAGTTTGAAATCTCACCTGAATAAGAACAATGGGCCCAAAGGTTAGATAATCAATGGAAGTTCCGATTCGAGTAAAAAGAACCTCCGACTGAAGACAAACTTGTTCAAATAGATGTTGGTGAAGAGGGATCCCCCAAACCAATATTCATCAGTGAAAGTCTTTCAGAAACTGATAAGCAAGACATGATCAAACTTATTCGAGAATACATCGATGTCTTCGCTTGGAGTTATGAAGATATGCCAGGACTTGATCCACAAATCGCAACTCATAAACTCAACATCATGCCAAATGCTAAATCGGTCAAGCAACAACAGCGACGATTTCGTCCAGACATTATGGATGCAATTGAAGCTGAAGTCAATAAACTCATGGCCTCTGGGTTTATTAGAGAGGAACAACATCCCGATTGGGTGGCTAATATAGTTCCTGTCCTTAAAAAGACTGGCAAGATCAGAGTATGCATAGACTTCCGCGATCTCAATGCGACATGTCCTAAAGACGAATTCCCTCTACCAATTACTGATGTTATGATCGATAATACATGTGGATTTGAGCGGATGTCATTCATGGACGGGTATTCTGGGTACAATCAGATTAAAATGTTTCCAGATGACGAGAAACACACTTCTTTCAGAATGTCGATTGGTACATACTGTTATACAGTTATGCCATTCGGTCTCAAGAATGCAGGAGCAACTTATCAACGAGCCATGAGCACTATATTCCGTAAACATTTGCGAAAAACAGTCGAATGCTACGTTGATAATATTGCAGTCAAAAGTCGACAAAAAGAGGATCACATCCAAGATTTGAAGACTATTTTTGATCTAATGCGTAAGCATCAATTAAAGATGAACCCTACTAAGTCCTTCTTAGGCGTCTCTAGTGGCAAATTTCTCGGCTTCGTCATTACCTCGAAAGGTATACACGTGGATCCCGAGAAGATCAAAGCCATCCAAGAGATGCGTCCTCCACGCACCTTAAAAGAGCTACAAGGATTTCAAGGAAGGATCGCTTATATCAGGAGATTCATCTCTAATCTTTCAGGACGCTGCAGACCATTCAATAAACTTATGAAAAAAGGTATTTCTTTTGTCTGGAATGATGAATGTCAGAAAGCATTCGATGATATAAAACATTATCTGATGAGCCCTCCAGTATTGGTACCTCCTGTCTCAGGAATACCGTTCCTCCTATATACCCGAGCAATGAGTCATTCATTGGGTGCATTGCTTGCTCAAAAGAATAAAAATGGTCATGAACAAGCTTTTACTATCTCAGTCGTACTATGACCGGAGCTGAACCTCGATATTCATCGGTCGAAAAAGAATGTCTAGCCCTGATGTTCGCTGTCCAAAAGACACGACACTATATCATTGGCAGACCATTCATGTCATTTCCAGGATCAATCCTATACGGGTTATGATGAAGAAATCCAGTATTTTAAATTCTCGATTGGCTAACTGGAGAATCTTACTTGCTCAGTACGATATGCACTATATCCCTCAGAAATCAGTCAAAGGACAAGCATTAGCTGATTTTCTGGCTGCTCATTCAATTCCAGAAAATTCAAAACTCTATGATGAAATCCCAGATGAAGTCCTAGATTCAAACCAAATTGCTGAAGAAGATCCTACTTGGCGTCTATTCTTTGACGGAGCTTCGAGAATAGGTCCTAATGGTGACATTGTCGCTGGGGTTGGAATTGTTCTTGTGTCGCCAGAAGGTCTTGCTATCCAAAGAGCTTATTCTCTCGATCAGCCATGTTCAAACAACGTTGCTGAGTACAATGCATTGCTTATTGGTCTTCAACTCGCTAAACATCTGAATATTCAATATTTGGAAGCGTATGGAGATTCTAAACTCATTGTCAATCAGATAAGGGGTACTTATGAAGTTCGCCACCAAGATCTGGTTCCTTATTATAGATCAGCTATATCTATGGCTTCTTCATTTGAAGGGTTCTTTATTGAACATGTTAGGCGAGCATGTAACACAGAAGCTGATGCTCTTGCTAATCTTGCGGCAGTATTGGCTATTCCGATTAGACGACAACAAATGATTGTTGTTTGCAATCAAAAATTATTTCATCTCGAAAACAATCTAACTCTAGGACTTCCAGTTGACATTGAAGAATCAACATCACATGATGTCAACACAACAAGAGGATTTGGATTAAGTCGTAAATCATTATCATCTTCATCTGATTCTAGCATGGAATTCATCTTCAGTAATTCAGCTGAAACTCAGAATACGGATAAAGATTGGAGACTTCCTTTCTTAGATTTCGTATTGTATGATATTCTTCCAGATAATCCGAGTGAGGCAGCATCTATCAGACGACGATCACTCAGATTCTATTACAATCATACTACAAAAACCTTATATCGTCGAGCTTATGACGGTCTACTTCTTCGATGTATTGCCGGTGATGAGGCTCAACAAATTATTCGCGAAGCACATGATGGAATTTGTGGAGCACATCAGCCTGGACCAAAACTTCAAGACCGTATTCGACGTATGGGTTATTATTGGCCCACTATGGTATCAGATGCCATCGAATATGCAAGGAAATGTAAAGCTTGTCAAATCCATACAGATTTTATTCATCAACCTTCAGAATTTCTACATCCAACGGCAGCATCATGGCCCTTCGAAGCTTGGGGCATGGACATTATTGGTCCGATCAATCCGCCGTCATCAAAAGGTCATCGGTTTATTCTCGCAATAACCGATTATTTCTCCAAATGGGCCGAAGCTATTCCTTTATCTGAAGTCAAAACTTCCAATGTCATCAACTTTATCAAACACCATGTCATCTAAAGATTTGGTATTCCTTATCGCATTATTCATGATAATGGACCACAATTCGTCAGCCAAAAATTTACTCCATTCTGTGACGATCATCGGATTAACAATGTGGCTTCTACCGCATATAATCCGGCAGCTAACGGATTAGCAGAAGCTTTCAATAAAACTATCATCAAACTCTTAAAGAAGTTTGTCTCTACTAACAAACGTAATTGGAGTGAGAAACTCGGTGAATGTTTGTGGGCTTACCGTACTACAGTTCGTAATGCTACTAAATGTACACCTTTCTCTCTGGTGTATGGATGCGAAGCTGTTCTTCCATTAGAGATTCAAATTCCTTTTTTAAGGATAGCAATCGCTAATGAACTTACCACTGAGAATAATGATCGTCTTCGACTTCAGGAATTAGAAGCTCTCGATGAAAAGCGATTATCTGCTCAACAGAATATCGAATTCTATCAAGCTAGAATTTCAAGAGCTTTTAACAAGAAAGTCAGAGTTCGAGCATATCAAAAAGGAGAACTTGTTCTAACAGTCAGACGTCCTATGACTATGACTCATATGAGCAAAGGTAAATTTGACGCAAAATGGGAAGGTCCCTATGTTGTGAGCCGAGTCTTCTCAAATGGAGCTTATCAACTTTCAGGACTGGATGGTCGAAATGTTATGATGCCTATTAATGGCAAATTCCTTAAAAAGTATTATGTATAAATATAAATACTTGTAAATCATCAGACAAATTCATGTTTATAAATAAAATTTTATTTTATTTTAATCATGAATGATAGTACATGATTTTAAGGAAGATCACTATCATCCTTCTCTACATTTGGACGCGGACCGCTGTCGTCCTTTTCGAAAATACGATCAGCAAAAGAGCTGAGAACTTCTTTGCTGGAGCCCACGAGAAACTTGCAGGCAGCCATCCTCATGGCTTCCTCTTCTTCAGTCCTTCCTGTATCAAGCAGAAAGTCCAGAATGTCTCGTGGTGGCTTGGGTGCAGACGAACCTTCGCCTGCTTCTACCTCCTTTGGCTGAACTGGATCGGCAGGACGTTCTTCAGTGCTCTTTTGAACCTTTGGGGCGATTTTAGCCTTCTTGGATGCTTCTTCAGACGACATTTTTATGTTGAAGAGTAAAAATATTCGTTCTTGTTAGATTTCTGCTATATTTATAGGCATAAGTTCCTCAAAAATAAAGCGACATATTCATCTGACGGTTCGCCCGTTTATTAATGCCTGACGATTCATCCGTTCATTATCACATTCATCCGACGGTTCGCCCGTTCATTAAATGTCTGACGGTTTATCCGTTCATTTATCACATTCATCTGACGGTTCACCCGTTCATTATAATCTGACGGTTAACCCGTTCATTTATCATTCATTTTTGACGGTTTATCCGTTCATTCCATCATTTGTCAGTTTTCCAGTTTATTCCACATATATTTACGATTCATCATCGTTCATCATCCATGTCAATATCATATTTATGAAAATGACATCTAGTCTTTTGATTCTCGAATCTAAAGATCATAAAAAATTTAGTTCTAAAATATTTTTATGTTTGAATTTTATTTTTTCCAATCATTATTAAACTAAGATCATTTCTGGTTTAATATCATCCGATAGAATTACAAAGTTTGTTTGTATATTCTATTCTATTGAAATGTGTTATGTATTATTTACCTCTGAACATATTTTCTATGAATATATCATTACCAAAACAGCAAAACCAAAAATCAGATCAAGAATTCTCATTTGTTTTCATTCAGAATCAAAACATTGAATACAAGTGAAAATAAAAAAGATTCACTTATTAGGAGTTATTAGCTCCCTGATACGTTCAAGAACAGCATTCATTTTCTCTTCATGAGCCTTTTGAACTCTTTCGGCTGCTTCAACTGTGACATTTTGTTCATCAAAAATGATAATCGCAGATTGGATACGGTTAACTTCTTCAATTTGTTCCGCCTGCATCTGCTCTCGCTCCTTTTGAAGAGTGTCACAGCGTTCAGCTTCAGAAATATAAGCAGCAACGACCTCAGCTTGCTCTGTTTCTATGACAGCAATTCGCTCTTGAAGACGAGCCAACTCCTCTTTCAATTTCTTCAACTCTTCAGCTTTGGATGCTTTATCTTTCTCCAGAAGCTCTACTCTCTGATGAGTAGCTAATATTTCTTCACCCTTTTCTACTAATTTCGCAGAAGAAGAGGCAAGAAATGCTTCTAATGCAGCTTGCTGGGACTGGGCTTCATGCTCTAGTTGACTGATCTCAGCCACCGTTAAAGAATGAATGTCTTCCTTCTTAGTCTTCCAGTATTTTCGGATAGTTATTTCCAATTCATCCAGGAGATGTTCAAAGAAGATGCACTGAGATTCGCAACCAGTATGTCGTAATGCCATGAGCGGGAAATTGATCATAGTTCGAAGCTCAGAGAAGGGCATAGCTTCGTCCTTCAAGAAACGCTTGGAGTACGTATCCAGATATGAATAGATGATATCTGAATACATCCCCAGAGTTCTTGCCAGTCCCGTCTCGAACCCAGGAGTCGCTGTCATCATTGAAGAAGAAGCTTGAACGTTCTCTATCCTGGGAACGGAAGTATGTGCTGCTGGAGACGTTGGCAAGTGCGAGCTCCCTTCATCATCATCAGTCTGGACAAGTGGAGCATGAGTTGAACTCATTGCTGCAGCATTTCCTACTAGTCAAAGAAAAAAATAATCAGCATCTAAAGAAAAAAGAAACAGTAAAAATAGAATTTGGAATAAAATTCTACCAGGCTGAGGTTCATATTCTATGTGGTGAGGGAGTCTTGCGTCTTCTCGCAGCCAGTCCATGATGGTGTCTGACACCTGCTTTATGTGGCTGCTTCTAGCTCCAGAATTACTGGGTACTGGAGCGTTGTCTGGAGATTGAGCAGGTTCGGGGCTGAGTTCCATTCTGTTCCCTCTGACTTTATCTTCATCATAAGGAGTAGAAGTGCCAGCATGCCAATCATCTCCTTCTTCAGCTTCTTCTTCTTCAGACTCTTTTTCATCCCCGACTTCAGGATGAGTCTCTGATCCGGAGTCCATGATGTTCACATCTTCATCTAGTCCTTGAGATGGATGAATCTCAGGAACAGTAATGATAGCAAGCTCAGTATCGACTGCCGGTTCAGTTTCCCCTGGAATATCAGTTCGAAGAATGATGTCTTTACAAACATTCTTTAACAAGTCATCAGCAGCTGGTAGCTCGGACGTTGACACGTCTTCATCGCCTCTGGCCAAAGAAATATTTTCTTCAACTTGAGTTTCTAGAATTTCCGGTTGTTCCATAACTTTTGCCGGGGCTGGTTCTTCTTCAGAATATTCAATCTGGTCATCCAATGCCTGGATGACGCCTTCTGTCCCATGCTCAAAAGGGATCATCCTCATTTCTGAAGGTTCAATAGCTACTCCACTTGTTGTCGGAGCAGTCATTTCCTGAGCTCGAGTGGACTCTACTTCAGTCCGTTCAGCTGAAGTTGCTGGAAGATGATCAGATTATGTCTTCTCAGTAGAAGCCGCTTCATTGATCTCTGGCAAGACCCCTCCACCCATAATCATTTCTAGGAGTTCATTGCCCTTCATCTTTCCAACGGTCTTCTTGACATACTTGCCTCTCGACCTCCTTGTTATCAAAGGAGCGTCGTCTTCATCAGTATCTTCGTCTTTATCTACGGCGTCATCTTCGTCAACTGAGATGCCACCTAACGATGAAGTGGTAGTTACTGAGACCCCTTTCTTCCTCTTCTTAGATGTCTGAGACTTAGTACTCTTTTTTGAGACGGTCTCAGATTCATCACTTCTCTTCCTCTTAGAAAGGGATACAAATATGGGAGGAAGAACTTCATCAGGAAAATTTTCCTCCTGAAATAATTCATATAGGGGCTCAACCTCCGCTGTCTCATCTTCGGGTTCCGGAGGAAATTGTTGAATAACAGTTTTCTTCTTCGACCTCTTCGATGGAGCTGGGTCGTCCTCTGCCACAAAAGTCTTCAGATGGAAACTCGGCTTGAAGGTGCTCGACAAAACATAAAAGCGAGCATATGTGTAAAGCATCTTCGTCTCCGTGCTAGATAAAGGATTAGGCATAGAGAATACAGTTTTTGTATCTCTAGCTGCAAAGTATCTCCAGGCTCGAGCTCCGTCAATAAGCCCTCCACGAGCAGAAAGGCAAGTGGTGGCGTTCCCAACGTGAAGTTGGTCATATCCGAATTGCCTGGCAAATCGGCTTGGTAGATACGGCTCCAGATACGTTATTTCTTCATGACGGTATACTAGATGAGAGGACCGGATTCTCTGCAACCACTGAAAGGCTATATCATCTAGCCTGTTCCCCATATCTCCGTCCATCATATTCAAGGGCATGCTTTCATAACCCAATGGTGGAGGGACACATTGAATGGACCAATGTGACGCTCGATTCAAGATATTTTTGCATTCTGGAAGGGTGTGAACCTTCCAGAAAGTCTCTCCAGAGTACTTCTCTAGAAAAAGACTGCCACTCCCTCCTGCTCCCGGAGGTATCAGGTCGTCATGATGGAGGAGGAGCCAACCATATAGATATGTGAAGGGCATCTCTATTCTTGGGAATTCTTCAGTCATCCTCCTCTGATCAGATAGCATATTGGTTACAAAATTCCGAAGACCTGCATTCAGCCTACAGGTCATCGCTGATAATAAGTCTAACTTATAACCATACATAAGGCGCACCGCTGCAAAAATTACGCCTCTATGTATCCTGTCTAGAGAACTGGAGCCAGGAATGACGAATCTTCTTAACCAAAGAGATAGGAATCCGGCCAAATGACCGTTCCTTGATAGAATCTTTCCACTCTGTCTCACATACGAGCTGAAGGTGGTTCCAGCTTTGAACTCATACCAGTCTTCATCGATCGTGAAATCCTTGCAGTCATACTTCTCCAGCAGATAAATGATTTCACTCTCATAGAGAGGCTTGAAGTTGCTAATTTGGTACCATCTCTTCTCGTTTATCTTTTTCTCATCCTTCTCATGGTTCATAAAAAGATAGGACATCCATTTCTGAATGTGGTTGCCGGCTTCATCTTTTAAACTCTTGTAATACAGAGTACATGTGCCAAAATGGCACATCATCTCTTCAAATAGATGTACCATCTCTGGGTTCTTCTCCGACAGAAAGTTCAGCTCTTTTGTCGTAGGCACATACTCTTCATACGGCAGTGAGCCTGAAGGCAGATGCGAGATGTATTCCATCTCATGAAGGGCAAAGCCCATCTCCCCTTTTGGAGTCATAAATGTCCCCGTCCTGTGGTTATACCTCTCAACCAAGGCCAGGAACAGAAAGGGGTTAGGTCTGAAGCCGTAGGATGAATTGACGACGGCGTCATAAAGGTTTATCTTCTTCAGCTCACTCTCAAACTGTTCCAGAGCCCAGTGGACCAAAGTCCTCCACCTCACGTTCTCCTGATTCATTAAGCCGTTCATCCTCGGCGTTGAATCGGTGGGGTAGAAAGCATTTTTGTTTGCCATGAATTCATTTATGAAAACAGGCGTTCTGAGTGGCATCAATATTGATGAGTCTTCAGGTGGTATACATCCCGGCTTCAAACCCCGAAACACGGATACATGATTCTCTGGGGAACTGAAGAATCTTTCCTTCCTGTAAATGATATGGCTCGCCTTTGCCTGCTGATATTCTGTTAAGTGCCAGGACATCTTTCTCGGATAACTGGCATGCATGAATCTCATGATAGATAAGCCCCTGGAAACCTTCGGCCAGTACATGGTTGTTTTGCATCACCTTCGAAATAAAAATAGACTTTCTCTCTGATACCCTTTGGTTGTGACTTCTGTGCTATGGCATCCCCGAACAGAAATGCTAGTTTCTTATGGGACACCAAATCAAGACTCTGAAAGGGTTGACCATTCATCAGACAAAGTAGAGTTGTATGGTCTTGATTTGCCAACAATGACAGTCTGGCTTCTGGAAGGTCAAACTGAGGAAAGTGCACATGAGATAAATCATGTTTAAATGAAAAACTCAAGTGCCCTTCATAATCTGTCTCTTCACTTCGGATGTTCACTACAGAAAATAAAAGAAAACAAGGTCAGATGTATTTCAGTGTTCGAAAGAAATTTTATAAATCACGCAGATTTCAGATAGATGCACTGTCAGAATTACGCGAAGATTTGTCAGCGTGAATAACAGTGTCACGCAGACTTCAGACAGATATACTATCAAAACACGCTGAATGGTTTATTCATGCAGGTGATTAATTCACGCAAATGAGGATGACTCTCAGAAGCTGCGTGAATAATTCAACATTGACATTTCTGCCAACATATGAAAAATCACGCAGAGTCATCATGAAAGCTGCGTGAATAATTCAACATTGACATTTCTGCCAATATATAAAAAATCACGCAGAGTTATCATGAGAGCTGCGTGGATTATTCAACATTGACATCTCTGTCAACATGTGAAAAATCACGCAGAGTCATGAGAGCTATGCTCATTTGCGTGAAACACAGAGCTTCGTAAACACGAAGATGTGAAGTATGGCCGACCTTAAAGAGGGGGGCATACTTTATTAATATCCTTTGCCCTAAAGAGGGGAGGATATATTTCTGAAGTTCATTATTTGTTTTATGAATCCTAAAAAATTCTATGTGGAGTTCATCTTCATCAAAATCATCTTCATCAAGTCATCTTCAACAGTTCGTATCCCCCCATCACTTACGCTGCATAGGAGGATGCGTGACTTCACGTCGAGGGAGTCTGTCAGTAGTGGCACGCGAGGAAGTCGCAGGAGCTTTCCCCTTGGCCTGAGCGTCGGATTTCTTGGGAGCCATTGCTGCTGAGAAGGGGAAGAAGAAGTCGGGGAAGATGAAGTTCGTCGGGTCTTCTGTGGATTCTCTCTCTCTAAAGCAAGTAAAGAAGGAAAAAGTAATTTATGGCTTATTTATAGGCTCATAAAGAATTCCAAACGGCATTATCATTATTTGCTTCGATTTAGGAGCTTTATACGAGATCCTAACTGCACAGAATCCCAACAGTCCAATCATTTTGGAGTAAATCTCTCATTAAAGTCATCTCAGCGTGACTAAATTCATTTTATCATCTTGATTTCAAAGTATTTCAAAATAATTTATCATTTTTTGAAAACTTTGAAGGGGGTTTTGTAGGCCTTCAAAATGAAAGTCACGCTGAGTTGATCAGAACAAAGCCTAAAAGTCACGCTGAGTTGATCAGAACAAAGCCTAAAAGTCACGCTGAGTTGATCAGGATAAATTCTAAAAGTCACGCTGAGTTGATCAAGACAATGTTTAAAAGTCACGCTGAGAGACAGCTCATTATTTGTCAGAGTGTCATTATGACTGACAGCACGACAGTGAAAGAATATCTCCTCGCGTGCCACGTATGCACGGAACTCGAGAGATCACAGCCGACTATTGCGTGACTTTCGAAATCTTCTTCAATAAGACTCAGCCTTCATCAAGTTGGCGTACCAAAAGAGCTTATTGTCATTAAATGCGACTGACAAAAGGCAATCAATGTCAGAGATTTTGTGTCAGTCGAGGCACGTCGAATCAAGACAGCTGGCCATTCTGACTCAAGTCTGCGTAAATTTTGAAGCTTTTTGCCTCAAGTCTACGTGGATTCTGAAGCTTTCTGCCCCAAGTCTGCGTGGATTTTGAAGCTTTCTGCCACAAGGCTGCGTGGATTTCGTCCTCAACAAGCCTGCGTAGATTTCATCAAATTGGAGTACGTGGCAGCCATGCTACCGATCTCTCACCTGCGTGTCCTGTAACTTGTACACGACTCATGCATGATTGCCATGTGTCCAACAGTTACAGGCCACGTCCAGTAACTGCTCATAACTTTGCATATATTAAATCCTGCGTGATTTTCAACTATGCACAGGTTGTGAAGACAGTTATATTTTCAGTTATTTTTGACTCTATAAATAGAGTTCTTTTCTCATTCATTGTAGAGATACATAGATATCTAAATTGCTGTTAAAATTTTGAGAGCTTTTCTTCTTTGCATCGTCCAAGGGATAAAGCGATCGTCTTCTAGATCGGATTCCTACAGTTGTAATTTTCCCAGAAATACAATAAATAAAGTAAATTTATTTATGGAAAACAGTATCCCCTGCTCTCTGCAATATGCATCAAAGGGACCGATGTATTCGCCGGCGTTGTCGGACCGAACACATAATAACTTCTTGTCCATCTCTCTTTCAACAGAGGCCTGAAACTCTTTGAAAGTAGGCAGCACCTGATAATCGGTCTTTAAGGCATAGACCCAAACCTTTCTGAAACAATCATCAATAAAAGTTACAAAGTAAGAAGCACCACCAATAGATTTTACCTTCATAGGACCGCAGACATCCGAGTGAATTAACTCGAGCAACGTCGGCTTCCTTGAACTTGGGTGACTTTGAAAAGACACCCTATTTTGCTTCCCAGCTAAGCAGTGCGTGCACTTCTCCAACTTTGTAGATTTGAGCCCTGGAATTACCTTCCTGTTCACCATGTAGCTCATCCCCTTCTCGCTGATATGGCCGAGCCGTCTGTGCCACAACTCAGTAGACGTATCATTGATTGCGTTCACCTCCTGCCCCTGTGCGTTCCCCTCCATATAGTAGAGACCAAACTTCTTGCTTCCTCTGTCAATCACCATCGAACCTCTGGAAAGCTTCCACTGACTATTCCCGAAGAGACTGAAGAATTCCTCGTCATCCAACCTTTCAACCGACACCAGGTTGAAACGGATATCAGGGACATGTCGAACATCTTTGAGAACAAGAATCGCACCCGTCTTCGTTCTCAAATGCACATCTCCAACGGCAACCGCCTTCGACACATCTCCATTGTCCATCTTCAACACTCCACAGTCGCCTGTCGTGTAAGTGGCAAATAGTGCCCTGTTGTGAGATACATGCGCCGAAGCCCCTGAGTCCACCAGCCAGGAATTGTCATCGCAGGCGAGATTTGTGATAACCTCATCACCTACGACGATCACATCGCCTCCATGTATCGAGGTCGCCACTGTAGTGTTCTCGTCTTGCTTCCCTATGTCGCCCTTCTTCTCTCTTCCAAGCAAAACAGTTCCGCTTGATGTGGCCCTTCCTGCCACAGTGGTAACACTCTGAGTCCTCGTAACGACCCTTGGACTTCCTCCTGCTCTTGTCTCTGCCACCACCTGGACTCCTGCTTTTGCCCCTTCCGTGGCTCTCTGAAACCAATGCCTCTGAGTGGTGGGATGTGGATGAAGTGCCATGAGAACGTCTCCGCATCCCTTCATTCAGCACCCCACTCTTGGCAAACTCCAGACTGACCACGCCCTCTGGAGCAGAAGCGATCATAGATACTCGTACGATCTCCCACGAGTCTGGCAATGTACATAGCAGCCATAGTCCCTGAACTTCGTCGTCAAACTTGACTCCCATCGAAGACAGTTGGTCAACCATGCCCTGGAAAACACTCAAGTGATCCGCAATAGACGCCCCATCTTTGTACCATAGACCCATCATCGTCCGGATCAGGAACAACTTGTTTACCCCGGTCCCTTTCGCGTACAAAGACTCCAGTTTATCCCATAACGTCTTCGCGTGCTCAATATTGGCAACGTGGTTGTATACATTCTCGTCAACAAACTGCCTGATGTATCCGTACACCTGTATATGCTCGAATTTTCAGTCCTCCTCGAATTTATCACTGGGCTTCTCAGATGCAAATACGGGCAGATGCAGCTTCTTGACGAACAACAAATCTTTCATCTTGCTCTGCCAATAATGATAGTTGGTGCCGTTCAGGTTCACCATGCGCACCGGCTTCGCGTCCATCTCTCCTCTCTAGTTTTCTTGTGAACTCCTGACACCCTTCTGAATTCCAGAACCTGGCTCTGATACCACTCTGTTGGGAAAGAAACGCGAAAACCTTTCACAAAATAGAGAGTACCTGCGAGAGAACCGAGCAATACAACACACGAACCAAAACACCGAAACAAACCACGCAGACACAGAGAATTTTTGACGTGGAAAACCCTTGCGGGAAAAACCACGGGACGATCGGAGTCCAACCCTGAAAAGCCTTCACTAATGAATTAAAGGAGTACACCCTCTACAAACTTCTTCCGATCCAAATCGGATCCCCAAAACACTTGGAAGCAAGAACAATGATTACAAGGCTACGAAGAACAAGAAACGACGAGTAGAGATTACCCGAATCCGATTCTCCTCCGAAAAAGACCTTCAATCCTCCGTCTTCTCTCCCAAAGTTGCAATGGAACTCTTGCCTCCTTCCTCTCTCTTTTCTTGTGTTGTCTACAATAATTAGGGTTGGGAATAACATAATATTAACTCCCCTAATCCGCAGCAAAAATCTGGACCATCAAATATGATCCAACGGTGAGAAATCACTCCAGAAATTCGTCCAGCCCCGACACACAGAGTTCGGCCAGAACTCTGTGTTCTGACTCCAGAATGGTTCTGGAACCAGGGGGACAGAGTTCGGCCCGAACTCTGCCCCCCTGTTCCAAATGTCTCCAGGTAGCTTCCCTTGCTTCTTCGTCTCCTCCGACTAGCCTCGTCACCTCCCCGAGCTTCTCTGACACACAGACGGCGCTCGTCGCACTCCGGGGTCTTCTCCACATAGGTTGGAAATCCCACCCACTCCAATACGTATATTAGATATTATTTTCACCTATTTGGGCAAAAACTCTGTTTAGAATGTCAGAGCATGGTAAAAAAAAATTTATATAAATCTATATAAACTATAAGTCAGAGAAATAAAAAATAAGTTGGACTCAATATCATGTTAAAATTTTCGATTTTATATAAAAATGTAGAACTATGATAAGAGTTAAATAATTATGTAATTTAGAAAAAAAAAATTGATAAAATAAACTCAATCCAAAAAAGCTTGAGCATGCTCTTCGGTAGAATTTTGATTCAATAGCGCTAATGAACAGAAATCCAAAAAAAGAATTGATGGCATGAAAGAAGCTTCGAAAGAAAGAGTAGTTGGAAACGTTCAAACAATATGATATCTTCAAAAGAGTGGTTGGAAACATTCAAAGAGTATGAATCATTGAATATGTTGTTCAACGAATGAAAAGTCTTCGCTGACGATTCTTCTTATGACATCAAGTCAATTACTTGGTGAGAGGGGGAAGGAAGAAGAGGAGGAGATTGTATTCATCTAAGAAGGTGAAAGATCCAATCGTCTTGTATCGGTCCCCAGAGACAACTTGCTTAAATTTTGAGAAATTTTATAAGAAAAAAAGTGTGTATACTTAGACCTCGTTTGGTTAGCTGAATTGGGGTTGGAAAAGAAAAATCATTCATTTCCTATGCTTGAATGTCAAAGAAAAATATAAGAAAAGAAAATTAATTTTCACTGTAGAAGAAAATTAAGTTTTTCCAATCTAACCAATAATTCACTTTTCCACTATAGAAAATTCAATTTTTTTTCTAATATTTTTGTCCTCTTCAAATATCGAAAAAAAATGGATAAAAATTATAATTTTTCAAAAAAAATAAAAGAACAAGATATTAATTTACTTTCCTTTCCTTTCCTTTCTGCGAACCAAACCAGGCCTTTAAGTCTAGTCTTGCACAGAATGTGCATGATTAGCGTATCGCAATTCAAAACACGTCCAATTAGAATTTATTGAAACATTTTTTCAAACCATCACCAGGAGTCAAATAGAATGACAATTCTACAAATATTAAAGAATAACGAAAAAGCTTGAGACTTCCTCGATTCCAATTTTTTTTCCAGAAACTTACAATCAGGTTATAATACGCTACAAAATTTTCTATTTAGGCCGACATTTTTGTTTATGTCGTTTAAAAAAAAAAAAATATATGCATGTAATCCAACGACTTTTTATGATCAGAACTTAAAAATTAAGAACTCATGAGTTCCTTTAAAATTTTGATTAATTTTTTATCTTTTCGTAACATATGAGGCTTCTCCAACTTTCAATAAGACGGGATAAAAGTTCTTTGGCGACCAAGAACATATCATTATCAAGGCTACATTATATTTCAAAAGCTACAATTGTGTTATTACTATAGGCCTCCCATTCACAGTGTACTAGTCTTGAACTTCACATATGTTATGGATATTAACGTAAATTCGTGCAAGAATCAAACAATCTTTAACCACAAATACGGAGATAACATCAAGTAAAGTTGCAAATAATTGTACGAAAGCATAAATGGCAAAATTCTTAATATGCAATAAAGTTGCTAAGAACACAAGTGTTCGGAATTGTGGAACTTGTAAAAAGAACTCCTTCCATGGGTGATGAAGATCACCACTGCTCAAAATAAGATTCAATAATATTCGTCGATTTGTTTCCAAGAACCAGCAAGCTCAATAGAACTTTTAGAACGCTCAATTGTCACCGCCTTGACATCAAATAGAAACTGGACATGGTTCTCTCTCTCTCTGTGCGTGCTGATATTGCTCTCTTTCTCTGGTTGTATATAATCTCTTTGTGTTTACAACACTAAGTGCAAAATAAGGAGTTTATATGGGGAAGCCCACCCCATAGCAGCAATAACCTTCCACTAATAATGTAGGTGAATAATCAAAAAATAACTCACTATTAAGTGGACGATTGCAACAGTAAATCCTTATAAATAGTGCAAAACTATCAAAATAAGGTGAAATAGCAACGATGTTAGCGACTCCTAAGGAGGACGTCGCTATCTGTGATATTATTAGCGACTCCAAATTGCAACGTCGATTATTGCAACGATTTGTGACATATTTGCGACTAAATGAGATAATTGTTGAAACATGCGTCGCTTGTCTTCGCTAAATGTCATAGAATCAGCGACTTCTAGTGACACAAAGGGAAGCAAGTATCTCGCTTCATGTATGGATCAAGCCGGCAATTCGAGATCGTATAGGAGCTCTCTTGTCCCTAACTTGATGGAGGCCAGGATTCGAGCTTTACATGCCAAGCGATTGTAGCAAGAGAAGTGGAAATCGGGCGAGAAATCAAGATGACAACATGAAATGGTAGATCAATCCAAGACCAAAGCAGCAGTTGAGACACCCAAAGGGGATAGAGAGTCAACGAAGGCGGTAGGAAGAAAATCCATAAGAGGCAAATATACAACCCGACAACCATCATACTAAACCTATCATTGGGAACTATTTCAAGTGAAATCATTACAGTCACTATTCGAGCAATTGTCCACAGAGGAAGCATGTGGCTTACATTGGTCGTGAGGTATCCAACATAGATGATGGAGACGAAGGCATCTGCAGTCCAGGCGATTCGAGGACGATGAAGTGGCTCTCTGTGTAGTGTGAAAGATTATTTAGCACAAAGAGTCGATGATTCTTTAAAAGGAACATGCTCTTTCTAACATGATGTACCATCATTGAAATGATTCAGATTGGTGGTTGATAATGATAGCCAATAGAACATTATCACCGACAAATGGTTGAAGTTGCAAGTTCATGTTGGAGGTGCATTCGGACTCGTACTCTATCGGATGGATCATAAGATATCGAGCATTAGAATGACTGAGAGGTGTCGAATATCTCTCTCCATCGTTGCATACAAAGACGAGGTCTATTGCAATGTGATAGATGGACGTGACATTTTCCACATGCTACATGGAAGACTATGGTAATTTGATGTCGGAGAGAACCACGATGGACATCTCAACACTTATGATTGGTGAAGGAAGGGGCGAGATACATGCTTATGCTTTCAAAGAAAGATACATGAAGCAACTCTTTACAATATGAGGGGAAGGTGTTTCTTTCTTTGATAGTCTCCACAAAGTAGAAGAGAAGTTCAAGGAGGTTCACGTGTTAGTCGTCAAAGGGAACATAGAGGCCGAAGATTTGATGGGTTGATCAGGAGGGATTCCATCAGAGTTACAAGTAGTCCTTGAGAAGTTTCATGACATCCTTTTGGAAGCTTACCAGAGGTCTATCGCCAATGCGGGATATCTAATATTTTTTCGATCTCGTACCAGGAGCAAGTACCGAATTTACTACATTACCGTATGAGCCCACGTAAACAAAATTCTTTGGAAGAAGGTGGAGAATTTTCTATAGAAGGAGCATATTAGATAAGAATATAAGCCCATGTGTGGTACCGGAACTTTGGACGCATCATCTCCCATGAATGATGTGTCCCTTCCCATTCCATCTATGCTTGTCCTATAATCTATCCCACAAGTTCATGCTCCCAACTTCAATCAACAGACCACCAACTTCACATTCTTGTCCACAAAGATCTCTATGTAATCAAAGAATCAATGCACCTCTTATAACCAATCCATGAACTCCTCGATGCCGAGATAACTATAAAAGATTGGAATATCAACATTCAACTTGAAGTAATTTTGTTTCCCATACAAACCGTCTCCATGACCGCCACGTTAAAAACTGTGTATTCATCGTTAAACTGATCCTCACCACCGCAAAATGGTTCTTCCATAATCTCTATATCGATGCATTCGTCAACATTGTGTTGACCTTCATAATTTTGCTGGTCAGCAAACTTATCACCTCCGTGATCGTCATCACGACCCTGCATAGAGAAATTACAAGCTCCTCCTCTCTCGAGCTTGACAAATCTATTTAAGCCTTTTGTGGATGATTCTCTAGCGCTAATACTTGTCCTTCCTCAGGAGATTGCGAGCATTGCTCATCCATAACGTCGTTTTTGGATAAAGTACTATCTATCACAACTGTTGCTAATTGCCTACCACCTACTCGAATCACTAGACACGTAAGGTCATACCTCACAGGGAGACTTCTATGCGACGAGCTACCGTAAAGAGGCCTTCAACCCTTTGTTCTATGATAAAGAGTTGTTGGTTGTCATCGTCGTAGTTGGTTTCGTCATGTCACTTGACATGTCGAGGCTTTGATACCACATGACACAGCACCAAAACATTGACTGTTGAAAGCAACGAACCCAAGATAATGATAAGTAAAATTATAATTCTCTAACACGGGAATCAAAATAGAAAACTCTCAATACTAATCAAAATTATAAAAATGAACTCGTCTCTACTATTTCACAAGGTTCTATTCTTCATAAAACATTACTTTAAGGAAAACTCATATATAAACTAGAAAACAAGAAATACCAAAAAAAAAAGACCTAAATTTCATTAATATAGCCTTAAATAGGCTAGTCCTACAAACCCGCAATACTGGCGGTATGCTCCAAACATGAAAAATATCTAACAACTTTTTGGTCCAAAATTTGTCATACAAAATACACCGACAGAATACCGATCAGTATAACTTCTGCATCAATAGTTAGTTGTCATGTTTAAACCTAAACTTTATAGGCAATTACGAATCAAAGTTCACGCTTAACGTGCAATAAATAGCTCATGACTCATCTATTAGAGTTCGCTCAATTTTAAGCAAAACGTTGCATAATTTTAGATTACCTCAAAATTTATCCTCACTTAAGAGTCGAAGTGGGCACTAGTAAAGAGTTTCTCGTCTCTCTCATGTTTTGTTCTTGTAAGCAGAAAAAACAAGGAGACAAACATGATCTCAAAGTCCTCCGGACATGATCTCAAGGCCCTTCGAATCAAAGAGAATAAGACACCATATTGAACCTAGGAAGCTTTCGAAACATTCTGGTAGAAAAACATCATCATGTAGAAAATGTACATAAGGATTTGAGAATTAATTGTTAGTCTGGAAACCGTGTAACCACCACTTTCCTGGAACAAGAATATTTTTGACTTTTTCCTAATTATTGTTATTACTGTGATTTCATATTATATTTTGAGTGATAAATTATTTTTCAAAACTAAACTTTATACTTTGGTTAATTATTTAAATAATTAAAGAGTGCATATGTGTTATTCTTAATATGACTAATGGTTAGTCTTTGACTAGAATAGTGGTTAGTGATCCTAGAAGACCCAAACCAACTTGTCATGACCACCCAACTAGATGATTAGGACTAGCCTAATTGAACTTTAGTTAGTCTCTAGCTAGATTAGAATAATTAGCTAGAAGGTTTAACTAAACACCTAATTAGGAAGGAGGGTTTAATTTCTAATCTTGTCATAACTTAGAGAGGGGCTTAGTGGACATTCTAACTTAACAAAAACCCTAAATTAACACCATATAGTATCCCACCTTCTTTAAATAGCCCCACTTCTTCATCTTCCTCCTCTTTCATTCGAAACCCTAATCCTAATTTGAAGCTCCTTCCCTGAATCCTTCTACCACCAAATTTCCTCCAAATCGACTCAAATTAGGTTCATTCTCTTCTCCTTGGAGAGGAGAAGGCTCTATTGGCTAGCTTGGAAGGATTTTGAGCATTGGAGCTTGAGGGGATTCTAGATCTAAGATTTCTACATTGGGAATCCATCTCCTAATTAGTATGAGCTCTCTAAACCATTCACATTTTATTTCATTAGTGTAGATGCATTCATTTAGGACTCCCGTTTCATTAGGGTGCCATTAAAGAGGAGTTGAGGCTCTCATCTTCCTATTTGAAGGTTTTTCTCTTTTAATTTTGATTCGATTTGGGGGAAATCCAAAATTAGGATTCTAGGGTTTGTGAGATTGATAAATTAGATCATGCTAGTGTTGTAGACCATGTAGGCATGCTTTGGGTCAAGTTTGGATCTATTTGGAGTGCGTATCACGAGAGTATCGGATACGCACACCAAGTGTTTGACGAAATGACCCTAAGAGCATTAACTACTTAAAATTTAGTTTTAATTTAGTTTTCCTATTGGCAATATCTTGGGTTATTGATATTAGGATTTATCTTGTGATTTGGAATGGATTGGATAGAGTAAATTGGCTTAAGGGCTTGGCTAAGTACACTGTTCACTGAGCAGTCCACCCGTTGAATGTTCTGTCTTGCTCATCATGAGCAGTCCCTTTAATTGTGCAGTCCTTAGTTCACCTTGATTGCATCAATTAGCCACTGCCTTCATGAGGTTCAGGCGAGTCCCTTTTATTTCTTATCCAGATAACTCATGTTCTGTCCAAAATATATCCTATAGCTCAGTCATAGCATGTCAGTCCCTACATTCCTTGATTCAGTCCATGTTCATATTTCTTCATATTCATTAATATTCAGTCCACTATCAGTGGTATCAGTCCTCCAATGTTCTCTGGGTATCAGTCATGTATATTTTAGCCGTTGTATTTGTGTATTTCAGTCTACTGCATACTATAGGTACAATCCATATCCTAAGGTATCATTTCAAATAGATATAGCACTGTTCAGTCCTAGTAAACTCATGTCCAGTCCTAACTAATTTGGATATCAGTCCCATTGCATTCTATTGTACAGTCCCTACCTCTGTTATGTAAGTTCAGTCACCCCATTAATGTCCCTGCATTTTAAGTTGCAATCAATAAGAAGGGGCTTGGGTTTAGATTTCAGTGATCAGTTGACTGGTACTTAGAGTTATCAGTCCCTAAACCTTTTAATGGTTGAATCCACTTATCCTTTAGTCAGTCCATAGTATCTGAGTATCAGTTCATAGGCTTTATAGTGTCAATCCCTTAGTTATCCTCATGACAACCTTTGAGTATAATGTTCAGTGCTTTAGTTGTTTCAGTCCCATACTCTTTTGGTTATCAGCCCATAGGCTAACTAATAGGTTCAGCCCTTGATTGTTGTATTTTATCTAAGATAGTATATGCCAGACCTTAGTTAACTCTAGTGTTCAGTCTTGTTCAACAAATGAACTTGTATCAGTCCATATGAGGACTGTTCAGCCAATAGGATGTTACAGTCCTAACCTTCCATTTTAGTTTCAATCTTTATTTAGAAATCTTATAATCTTTTCAGTTAGTTGGGAGAGGAGAGGGGGCTCTATATATGGATATTAGTAATTTATGGTGGTATCCTATAAGAGGCCTATATATATGCATAAGTTATGTATAGGATCATGTATCTAAGGAGTAGCAGTTGTGGGGACCGGGTTTAGGCTTTGACAGCAATAGGAAGTTGGGGTTCACTTCAAGATTAGCTGATATGTAGTTGGGTAACTGAAAGTGAAGAAAAAAAAAGGGGCTCGACTATGAGGCAAAGTGCCAGCAGTAGATAGGAAGTGAGGGGCCATGTGTGAGGGACCTGGGTTGGGCACTGCACTATTGTGCAAGTGGTGTGGGTGTGTTGCCAAGCCCCCACACATAGGATGTGTCATAGACATGTAGTGTGAGTGTGTTTGGGTAAGCTCATAGGGTTGTATAGAGGAAGGGGTTTATTTAGTTCAGTTCCATACTGAACATGGGATCGGTCATGTAATAAGTTTGGACTGATACTTCAAATATCACCCACTGCATTCCCTGCATTCACTACACCGACCACATCAGTAAGAATACTCAATCCCTATACCTTGCATTCAATTTCTGCATATCCCAAGCAATTCAGTCTTCACTGTGCAGTCATTCACTACATTAACCCTTAATATCCAGTCTCCTGCCTTTATATGGATTCGATCCCTTAGCTTGTTCAGTCAGTGAGCATGCATCAATCCTTGTCTTGAAAGTTAAACCCTTGAACCAATGTTTCAGTCCATGAATGACCAACCCTCACTCAGTCCACACCATCACCTGTGTTCAGTCCCCCTATCCTAGCATACCTTCTAATTTAATGTATCAGTTCTATGGATACATTGTATCAGTCTAGAAGAGGGCTCTATATGTATTGGTGTCAGTTAACTATTATAGAGAGGAAATGTTGGGAATGAATATATACAAATATATTAGCTAGTGTAGCAGTAGAATATAGGGTTTATCCTATATTATTTGGATATGTATATAGATATCAGTTACATACATATAGATTTGGAGTTTATATAATCATATGTTGTTCTCTATTAACTAGTAGGATGGAAGAATGGGACTAAAATAAGTATAAGATATCAATGTGTCAGTTAATTCACATAACCTAGAGAGGTAGTGAATTTACCTAAGTAAACTAAGAAGTGGATACCATGGTATCCTAGGGTGACTAAATGGGCTAATTAAGCCAAGTTGGTCTAGAATTGGCCAAGTTGACTTCTTGACCTAGAAATGGCCTAACTGTATGTAAATAACATATTAGATTCATTGTTTACTCTAGAACATCAAATAACTTTGTACATCCCATATAGGTTTGTGTGATACCACTTTGGGCATCGATCCTCATTCATTGCTCTAGACGATAGGCGAGTACATTCTCTGATAGTTTTCATTTATTTGATGATCATTATGATTTAGCTTCTAGTATAGTTCTATTTGATTCTCTGACGCAACACGGATTGATATTTTTGGATCCATTGCATGCGACACCCATGCCTTACTTGTCTGGCCTTTATTTATGGAACCACTCATTGGAATCACTCTACTGGAATCACCTAAGGGTATCACATTATTCTGGCTGGACTTGTACTCGATTTACGTGTCAGGATATGGATTCATTTGTACTTGTCGTACTACAACAGATATGGGATACGATAGCATGCTCAGAATGCTGTAGAATGCCTATTATAGCGTATTCGGCCTGCTATAAATGCCCCCGCTATAATTATCCCATGTACAAGAATGCTATAAAGTTATAGCGTTCATAAACGCTATTGAAGGATTATAGCGTTCCATGGTGCTATAGACAGGTTATAGCATTTATGAACGCTATACAAGTCTTATAGCATATAAGAATGCTATAGGAAGGTAATAGCATTCATGAACGCTATTTAGTATTATAGCATCCATGAACGCTATAGACTTGTTATGGCAGTGACAAATGCTATAGAGTTTACATAGCATTTACGAACGCTATAGTTTCATAATAACGTTTGAATAGATTTTCGATGCAAATTGATTTTTATAGCGTTTCTTTCTTGCTATTATATGTGCACCAATATCATGTCAGAATGCTATTGAAGAATGCATTAGTGTAAAGAAACAATTCACATCATAATAGTATTGCAGCACATCAAAATAGCATTACAGATATACAGAATGCCACAGATATATATTGCATATACACACAGAATGCGGGTATTCGAAAATTTAAATGCTTCTCGACAAATCAATCACATAATGAATTTCGAACACAAGTAAATTCATTAATTTCACTGTCAAGAATATTCAAAATCCTTCATAATTTCTCCAAACTTAAACATTAACAGCGTAGCCAGCGTTTAATTGTTTCCATACATATATCCAAAATGTTGCATATCCAAAATTTAGCTCGAACCCTTCGAGCCTATCCATAACTAAAGCTCCTCAGAAATCCTCTTACTTCATCCAACCTATACAAATATAGGGGGAAAACATTATGTTCCTGGTTAATAAACGAACAGTTGAATTTATGAGTTAGCTATCAATAAAAAATTGCCAAAAATTCTATGAGTTATAATCAACCCAACAACTGGAATCCATTGTTAGTTGAATTTATTAGCGATCCATTCATATCCATACATATTCAGCAAGTCCACAACTTGTGGCATACCCTTTCTTCATTGCTGGTTAAAATCATTATAATCCTTTGTCTTTTCTGTTTGAAATTAATGCAAATGACCATCATGGAGTCAATTTCATGTCAGTAAACTGTTTCTATAAGAACATGAGCTTTGTGTTATGGCTCTAAAGTTGTCAACCAAGATTTTTTTGAAAATAACTTTCTATGTAACCACCCTTCTATGTTTAATCAAGAGAAATTTCTAAAATAAATGACTCGAACATTATATATATATATATATATATATATATATATATATATATATATATATATATATATATATATATACATATACATACATATATATATATAAGCTTCAAAAAAAAAAAAATATATATACATATACATACATATATATATAAGCTTCAAAATATTTGTTACCTTTCCACTGAACTGCACAGTTGTATACTTGTTATCAATGCCGAAATTTCCTTCAAAAACCTAAAATTACAAAAGAAAATAGACAAATCAAGTTGAAGGCAATAAATAAGTTAGAGCTCTGAAAATAACTTGAGAAAGGTTATGCATCAAATCAGCTCAGTCACACAAATATAGAATGATTATAGAAAATTAACCATAACGAAAATAACTTGAGAAAGGTTATGCATCCAATATCTTCGTTGCTCACCATCTAAAAGAAAATAACCGAGTAATTTAATAATTTAAACGAAAAATCAAGTCTAAAGGTTGAGCAAAGGCTGTTGATCACAAATAACGAAAAAAGAAGAATATTAGTATTGATAACTAGTATAAATCAATACTCATTATATTAAGGACAACAAACAAACCTGATGCTTTTGACCCCAGAGGACTTCAAAGTTAGTTCCAGTACCAACTGCTATTGCCCCAAGAGCATGAAGTTACTACACTGCCCGATGAATCTGAATGCAACTTCACTGCTGGTCGCTAGAAGCACTTCATTGGCGTCTGTTACAGAAACATTTTCAGTACAAGGTGAAATACAAATAGTGCAATAAAGATATAAAAATACAAAAGGTTTTACCAATATAAAATACAAATAGTGCAAGAGTAGTTGAAAAATATTTTAAGAATGCAATCAAACAAAGGTGAAAAGAAAAGTCAAGAAACTAAAGGTTTTACCAATATATACATAAAGGGTTACTGTCATTATCTATGAACATAAATATGTTCCTAGAGAATGATCCTTTACGAAAAATAAGATGGTGATACATAAATTAGCTTTCATCCTAGAATGTAAGAATATAGCGGAATGTGTCATGTTGATCCATAAATTAGCTTTCAAACAGCTATTAAGTATATTTGCAATATGCCATGTTGATCCATAAATTAGCTTTCATTCCGGAATGTAAGGAAGAATATAACTAAGATATCATTCTCCTACTGTTATACCTTATAATATCTTTTAGATTATTTGCTGAGAAAGTTTAAGTTCTACCAAATGCTACACCATAAAGCTCCAAGTGCAATTTCTACCGAAAAGAAGCTAAGGCCCTCAATTGTTTTGACAAAATTAAGAAATATAAGTTCTATAAACCTTTCTAATAAGCTCAAGGTATTTTGTACCAACTGTTCTACTTCAACTATTTTTTTGTAGATATTCATTTATGATAAGAAACTATGGCACGCATGTACTATATTTGAAGTTCAGTAGCACAAGCAAAATTAAAGTAACACAATTCCCATGATCATAAAGAAACTATATTTCAGGTAATCATGAATCAATTCATCATATAGTCAAGGACTCAAGGAAGATCTGAAGAGAGTAGTATAAGCAATTAAAAGTTGGCAAGAAGTTATATTTATGTGCACCTGGAAGTATATAATATGATATAAAAAACTGCAGTTGTAAGTTCTTATTTGTAGCTTTGTCAGTGGCTATTTCTAATAATCAAATTATGCCAAGAAATAGGTGAATAAAATAGAAGTTCCAAGACCCTCTCTCTCTCTCATATGATACTCTATATTATTATAACTTATAAAGATGATAAACCTTCCAAATGGGGTCTGAACAAAATTGTATACAGATAAACGTAGTATCAAATAGAATCTTCACTCTCCTTGCAAAATTATGATAAGAAGTATTACAGTAACAATATGAATTCCAATAGAGAGAAACATAATGAATCCATATGCTAAAGAGCTCTGCACAACCATATCTTACCTTTAAATTCATCTGCCCAGACACCATAGTTATTTGTAAATGGAAGATCAGGTCCAACCAGCCAATATTTAATCCTATCTTAGTTGATTCTGCAACTAGAGAAAGACCAGCTAGGCCACAACCAATTATGACCAGGTCCAGCATAGTTTTTTCAGAGGGTATGAGTGGCAGCTACAGAAACAACAGTCAAAATATTATGATCGAAAAATTACTTATGCAAGAAGAAAAGAAAAGACTATTAAAACCCAAAAGATTGAAATAAAAAGAGGAATTGATATAGTGAAAATACAACTAGGAGGAAAGAAAGAAGTGTTAAACAAGACTCCCCTTTTGATAACATGACCCGTATGATAAAAATGTAATGTTTCAACTTTCAATTGTAGGATTGAAAACCGGAAATGCTAAATCTGATCCAAGTCAGCTAACTTCAGAATGACGAGGATTCCAATTGCTACATGCTTAGGTCATCTTGCTTCAGCTTCAAGGTTTACTAGCTTCCAGGTTCCTTTTGTTTAGCACTTTAACAATCAAAAGCACTAAGAAATTTTATCACATCCCTTATTTCTGTGTATCTTAATTATCTGCAGGTGTTGGAACAACGAACTTGGTGAATGGAGAGGGGTATTCAGAACTAATTATTCACTATTTTATGGAGGAACGTAATTACAGTAGATTGGATTCAAAACAATGGATCCACATTGAAGAAAATAATTTTAGCAAATCTTACATTCTAATTGAAAAAAGTATGTTAGCGATGTATACTATCTTGATGCCATAAAAGTCTTCATTCATTGTGCAGTTACACAATAAACTAAGAAATTAAACGAACATTTTACCCTTGTTTGAAGGAATCCGTGTTCAGGTGAATTTGGCTTCAGGTCATCCAACAAAAAGGCTATAGCTTGTCAGATCAAATTTCTCTACAATTAAAAATACCACAGCCTGACAATGAGTTTTCTATGGAGATGTTCCGTCGGGAGAATGAACATTCATCCAATAAAAATATATCATGCATCTTACGAATAAAGGTACCTCGAAAACCCACTCCATCCTCTCCCATTGGAACCTCGAAAACCCTCTCGGACAATTTGTCGAACACCTTGCCTCTATTCCCATTCTCAGCAAATCGAGCAGCTCTATCAGGCTCCTCGTTCCCTTCTCGATCACGCAAATCTCCCTCATCAGTCCGCTAGCGCTGTGGCTCTTTCTGTCCCTCTTCCTCTTTTTATCTTCTCCTGCAGCGAGGCCATCGCCGCAGTCCACGAGAAGTTCCTCGGGACCGAGAGGTGCGTGTGCTGCAGCCCCCGATCCAGGCACGGGATGGCGGCGACCAGCACCCACGAGACGAACAGCAGAACCGAGCTCATCGTGAATATCGGGATGACGAAGCCCGCGGTGCCCGTCGACGGGATTCGGAGGGCTCAGGCCGCTCCCTATGGCTTGTAGCTGCCTGGCGGCAGACAAGCTGCGGGTGACGGGCCAGGAGAGGGTCCACATGTGGTGGTTCTGGCCGTGGTGGTTCGGGTCACAGCTGAAGGACCGGTTGTGGTGGTTGTTCGGGAGGACCGGGTCGGTCTCACCGAGGAGGAGAGAGAGGTCACTGAGGGACTTCCTGGCATGGCAGAGATTGCGGTCGGCGATGGCGGGATGTCGAGGTTCCCGGACCAGAGGCGGACGCAGTCGAGGACATCGCGGACGGTGTTGAGGAGGTCCAGCGCTTTGACTGAGCAGTCAAAAAAGTCGGAGAGTAGCCGCTTCAGCAAGGGGCAGTTCATTGAAGTCGTCGAGGAGGAGGAGGCCAGCGTAATCGACCTGGATGGAGTCCAGCTGGGAGAGGAGAGGAGCGACGGAAGGAGGATTTTATGGTTTGGGAGAACAAAAATATTTGGAGAGAGGATGACGTTTGGGGGGAAAGAAAAATATTTAGAGGGATGAAATATTTGGAAATACAAAAGGGGGTTGATGCTTCTGTTGGGCTTGTTTGATAAAATGGGTTTGGTTTTGGATTTGGATTTGGAAATCCAAAATTCAAATACAAATCCAAATCATGAATTTCCAAATCCAAATCCAACTCCAACCAAACATAGAATTTAGTAAACTAGACTTATGATTAACAATTATGATAATAAAATATTATTTCATAAAATAATAATTAATTAATTAATTACTATTATTATAATTATAGTTATGATTAATAATTAAATTATTATTATAATTATAAAATTATTTATGATTAACAAATTATAAAATATGATTATAATGATGATTATATGCTAATAATCAATTATTAATTAAAATTTAAATAGTATATTAATTATAAAATTATTAAATAATTAATTATTAATACCGATTATTAAATACGGTTTACTAAACCCTTAGCGACAGAGAACGGGGGTGTAGGGTTCGAGCGGGTTGGTGATTGGAATTTTTGGAGATGGAGAGAGAAGAAAAAAGTGTGCGGGTTGGGGATTGAAATTTTGAGAAAAGAGACGAAGAGTGGAGAAGAATGAGAAGTTTTGAAAATAGGACCCAGCTCCGCAGCGATGGTGCGCAGGTTTTAAAAAAATTAGGCAGCTAAATTTTTTAATGGACTAGCCAGCCAAAAATATCAACAAATTTTTGATGTTAAACAACTGTTTAAATTCGTTGAATCTAAATATACTATTTTGGTAAAATAAATTTTAATATTAAACAACAGTTTTAATCCGTCAAAAATATAATAACAGTTTTAATACGTCGCTGTTGGACAACTCTAAATGTCGCAAATCATCTATTTTGGGGTAGTGTTTTCAAGGATGATAATCATATGCCATAGAATTAGGGTTCCTGAAACAAAACAAAACAAAATTGAGAGAAGAAGATGAGTCGGTCAGTTAGTCGTCGGTCAGTCAGACGATGAGTGGGTCGGTCGGTCGATCGTTCTTTAGAATTTTTGTGAAGGGAGAGAGAGACAGAGAGAAGAAGATGAAGGATTTTGTGACGGGAGCGTTACCTTTAGGGGTAGTATTTTCAATTGTGAGCATTCGATTAACTCGGTTAACCGAACCGAATTAGCAAATTCGACCGAAAATTGAATAACAAAAATTAAAACCAACCGAAATATCCCGTATCGAACCAAACCAAACGGAATAAATCTGTTCGATTTTCAGTTTATTTGGTTTAACCAATATTTCAGTTTATTTATAAAAAATTTCGTCAATATATAGTTACTAAATATACAAAGATATAATTCGTATATATATTACTAAATTTTCTTATTCGGTTTACCAGGGGGGAGAAATTTTATATAAAGTTTCTGAAAGGTTAGTTTGATTTGAAGGGTATTCTGCAGACTCCTTGGCATGAAATTTTTGTTCACGGTAACGATTTAATCCCATTACGACGTTGTAACTTATATAGCATCCAAAATATTCTATAGTCTTTTTTTTAATCATGTAAAATATATAGAATACGATGCTGCTCCTAATCGAACTGGATACCTTACTTTGACATACGGGCATAGCAATATAAGCAGCGTCCAGAAAAAATTATACCTTTAACAGCGTTCATAACACGCTATATAATGTTCTGTTAACATCAAAATAGCAGGGAGGCATAAACGCTATAGATAAACTGCTATTGTATGAACTTTTAATAGCACTTCACAATGAACGCTATGGATGATGATATTATAATAGCAGGAAGGCTCGAATGCTATAGATAAACTGCTATTGTACGCTCTTTTAATAGCACTGCGGAATGAATGCTATTGTTGATGACATTCTATAGTAGGGAGGCTTGAACGCTATAGATAAACTGCTATTGTATGCCCTATTTGTTGTAGTGTCGAGGCGGGAAAATACTTGAGTTGACATGTAAGCATTCTCAATCATGCTGGAACCACCTCTACTGGTCTAATCTAGAAAGATAGCCGTCGCACGCTTGCCAAGCGTGCGATGTGCTGTATTTACCCTCTAGTTGTTTACATATCGAAAGCGGTATTTCAAGACATACTGGTTTAGTGTTGTGTACTGGACTCGTACCGGAATCACACTTGACTCATATTGTACTGTCAGGACCCACATCACACTGTTCTAGTTCGAATATCTCTATTTACAGTCTACATTACCATGCTCCTTACGTCTACTTATGTGAGTATCTGCTACTTTCGGGGTCCTCCTCCACTTGTTCCGAGGATTTCTCCAGTTATTCCCGATATTCTTCAGCCTCCACCACCACCTCCTGCTCCGGTGGATGTCGCACAACTGTTTGCACTTTTCAGAGAGAGGATGGATGCTCAGCGTCGTCAGTCCGTCGACATAAGGTAGGGCATTGAGAATGCTCACCAAGTGGCGATGGCGACAGTTGAGAGGGTGACTCAAGTCCAGCCACCCGGAGGTCAGGCCCAGCATCCGAGGTCAGGCACTATCATCGACTTTTAGAAGATGCAGCCTAAGGACTTCTGCGGTACGGAGGGTATCTTGTATTCAGACGACTGGATTGAACATATCGAGGGGATCTGTCGTCTGGCGCAGATTTTGGACAGTCTGCAGATAGAGGCGACGTACAGTCAGATGTTCGACCTTTCCTTGATATGGTATTACACCGATCTGAGGGTCGGAGTTGAGGGGCGGACTTGGGAGGCATTGAAGAAGCTTTTCAAGGAGAAGTTTTTCTCGGATGTGGCTCTCAGTGCCTTGGAGAGTCAGTTCGAGAGCTTCGTCCAAGGGAACAGGACAGTAGAGGAGTTTGCTGGAGAGTTCTGTCGTCTGGACATATTCATAGAAGGGCTGAGTAATGTAGCGAAGGCTAGGAAGTTTCGCAAGGGCTTGATCAAGGAGGTCAAGTCACTGACAAAGAGCCACCGCGATGCCACTTTTGAGAAGATTTTGGCGAACGCTCTGGCAGCTGAGGATGACTTGGAGCTCAAGTCCAAGAGAGATAGGAGGTGCGAGCAGTAGTGCGAAGAATCCCTTCATGGAAAAGGTAGTGCACCAGCCCCAACAGTTGTTGGCACCAGCTAGAGCTCTCGTTCAACATGTGCAGCATCAGCCTCGGGGACAGGACCAGAGGGTGCCCACTTGTGCCTACTGTAGGAAGCCAGGACACGCTTGGGATGTTTGCAGGAGAAGGTTGAAGGTGTGTTTGTTCTGTGGATCTGCTGCTCACTAGATGAAGGATTGCCCTACCGTACCTCCATTTAGCAGAGCACAGGGTCAGAGAGAGGAAGCTAGGCCACATGTGGTGCAGCACCATACCCTGCACCATCAGAGAGATATACCCAAGAGGGCCAGGACTTTTATACTGACCGTCGAGGAGGCCGACGCTACGGGTGACGGGTTAGCAGGTCTGCCTTTTTCTGTTCTTCTTTTCCACCTTGTTGTGTGATTATATTAGTACCTATCAGGATATTGTGTGCTGTGCTAGATAGTATAGTGACCCTGTTTAAGACTATAAAATTACGACCAGTAGGACCATGATCTTGAGTGTTGTTGGATAGAAATTTTTTGACTTTGATTGTTGGGGGTTTGACCTAACTAAATTTTTCTAGGGGGTAGGTTTGTAACCACCACTTTCCTGGAATAGGGATATTTTTGACTATTTGTGAATTTAATTATTTTAGTTATCTTTTAATTAATTGAATTGTGTTAGTGATATTAATTTGGTAAAATCTTAGAACCACCTTGACAAAATGATTAGACATGACCATGGTAGACTAAAATTGTTAGTTTTAACAAGCTTTAAAACCCATTCTCATTTAGTTAGATAGTCTCTATTCTAATTAGATAGTCAATTGAGCTCTTAGGCTAAACACACCAAGTTAGATAACCGTCGCACGCTTGCCAAGCGAGCGATGTGCCATATTTACCCCGTAGCTGTTTACATATCGAAAGCGATATTTCAAAACATACTGGTTTAGTGTCTTGTACTGGACTCACACTGGAATCACACTTGACTCACATTGTACTGTCTGGACCCACATCACATTGTTCTAGTTCGGATATCTCTATTTACAGTCTACATTTCCATGCTCCTCTGATTTACTATATTTACACTCCTGTACATTAGCCAAGTGTTGTTCTATTTCATTTCCTATCTCAAACTTTCCATGTTCATCAAGATTACTGTCTATAACTGTTTTATAGTCTTTGTCATTTGTTTGAACTGCTAGAGGAGATATGCTCGTTCTATCCTGACTGGATATATTTTTCAGAAGATTGCTCAAAGGGTATGTGTCCCACTTACTACGAATCCGAGGAAGGGATAGCTACCATGAGTCTTGATTCTCAGGAGTGACCAAGAGACTTTGTTGTAGATTGACTTGTTATAGATTCTCTGTTAGAACTTTTAGCTTGTAATAATGGAGAATTTGTTATTTAAATTTGAGACTTGTATTTTAATTTGTATTAGTTGTTGTTGTTGAGATTTTGTAGTATTTAGACTTCTTTGATATCTTATCGTGCTTTAGATTATGATTGAGTATTTCAATGTTATCTTTATACTTGTCCTCCATTCGGAGTTGAGATCTATGACAGGTACATTATATCATTGTGTGAGTTTGTTAGTTAGCGACCTAGATAACATTCTATTGCTAATTCTAAGGCATAGGCTGCATGCTATTACGCACTCGTGCCACTATACCGGGTACGGGTCATGACAAACAAATCTTAGATGAAAGAACGTAAGTAGACAGAGAGATTCTGTAAACAAATTTGTTCGTAAACTATGTATATGAGGAACTTCAGAGAATTAAGCGCAAAAGAATTTGATTCTCTAAAGATCATATAGCCTCTTAGAAGAAGACAGAGGAAGATGAAGATGAAGAAGAAATAAAGAGGAGATTTCAACAGCCCTGATGGGGTGATAAAAGTTACCGTTGCTCAGAACAAGATTTGCCTTTATACGGTCCGCTTTCAGGAACCAACAAGTTCTCAAAGAACTTTTAGGATGCTCGTTAATCAATTTTTTGTGGCTCAAACAGGCTCCCTGGACTCAACGGGCTTCCTTTGCTTTCTTCTTTCGTGTATCTTACAAAGGAGGCCAAGGGGCTTTATATATATATAGTGGAGTGAGACTTCACTTTTTCTTCTATCCGATGTAGAACTAAAGTACCAATACTCAAAATAGAGTTTGATATTTTAGATCATCCCACAATCAGAGTAGTCGTGTGCCAGTCCACGCCTACCCTCCAAACGAGCCCGTGCATGCACGAAGCATCCTGGAGTCCGTGTCCAAGTTCGAGTCCGAACGACAAAAAGCAACTTGCTTCCTTGTTGGATTTAATCCTTTTTTTAGGTAAACACCCCCACATGGCACCCACATGTGCCCCACCATACCCCTTGTGCACACCTCAACACATGCAAAGAAATATATTGAGATACCCACTTGGTGGTATAGTCAATGTGGGACTATTTACACTAGTCCAAAGGCAAAATACCAACAATCTCCCACATATCTCAATATATGTTGGTTGAGCATTCTCCACAGAGACTGTCCATCATGTATTATGATAGATGTCGCTACGACTTAAATTTTTCCGTATGGGTTAAATAACAACATACAAGAATGGACTAAGTCATGAATTCTGTACCATAACTGCAATTCTTTCTACTCACATAATAACATCAACTGTACTTCTGGTTGCACATTAAAGGCCTTATGTCAGCCTGGTTTCGATGTATTTATATTAGATGTCTACAAGATTTTCCTCAAGATACGGCCTATATATCTATCCATGCACTCTAGGTGAGTTCTTTTAAAGAGTCTTGGCATGAAGCATTTCTCTTTCTTGCGGTACTATGCCGCTATGACATGGCCCAAAGTCAAGGCAATGCCACATATAGTGTCATATCACTGTAGCATGAGGCCCAACCTATTTGTAGTACCAAACTATCCAGCATGAATCCTTTTGCTTTCTTGTTGTGTTACGCCACCATGACATGGCTTGCGAAGTCGAGGCTTTACCCTTTCTAGGTACCTCGTGTGGTGTTACACCAGTATAATAAGAGGCCCAGCCACTCTGTAGTGCTTCCTACCACTCTTCATTCTACAATATTAGGCTCAGTTGCCTATGTGCGGTGCTACGCCGCTGTGACTTGGCCCGAAGCCGAGGCTTTACACTCACTAGGTACCTCATGTGGTGTCATCCCACTATAGCATGGAGTACTACACTCCTTTCTAGTGTTACGTTAGCCATGCTTCTTGTAAAACACGTCAAACATCCCAAATGCCCGAGAACTCATTAAGGCTTCCAAGCCATCCTCTTACAGGACTTTGTTTTATACAAAGAACAATCAATGGACAATATTGGTTCTGGGTTCGTAATCCCATAGCTTTTAAAGGATAACCCACCATCAACAGTGGTTCTGGGTCCCTAATCCCGTAATTCTCAAAGGATTATCTATTGTTCCTGATATTCTTTCAGTCAATGATCCTTCTTTGAACTAAAAGCTAGATACCTAGTAAACTTTTCTTTGAACTAATAGCGTAAAACTTTATAGTAGAATTATAAAATACAATATCAGAGTGTCTTCAAGCCTATTTTATATGATGTGTCTTCGACCAGCTGGCCCTTGAGACCTTTGGTGAACGGATCTGCCAGATTCTTCTAGCTCCGAACATCAACCACGACAATGACTCCTCTTTTGATAAGATTATTTATCGCCATGTGCCTTAGATGCACAGTCCTCTGCTTGCCATTGAAGAGGTCATTCGATGCCACCGCTGTAGATACCTGGTTATCATAGGATATTGGTACCATTTGTATCTGCGCACCAACCATTGGAAGATCATACATGAGCTTTCGAAGCCATTCTGTTTCATCTGATGTAGCCGCCAGTGCACAGAACTCAGATTCTATAGAAGAGTGTGAGAGCATAGTCTGTTTCTTCAACTTTTACGATATTTCAGCTCCATTCATGGAGAAGATATATCCTCATGTGGACCTTTCATTCTCTCCTTCTGAGCACCAGCTTGCATCACTGAAGCCTTCCAGTACTGTTAGATCTTCGCAGTAGTACAGTGCATACTTCTGAGTTCTCTTGAGATATCTCGCTACCCTCTTTACAGCTTTGTAACGCCCCAGTCCCAAAATACGTAGGACTAGGAACGTAGACATGCCAGCTGTAATCATACGAAGTACACTCCAATATATGGAATCCTCGTATGAATACATAAGCCATAAAATACAGTAGAACCATAACTAATCTCATCCACACAAAATAAATGAATAAAAGATATCATATAATGATAATGAATTGTCTTGATACAATAGGTTGGGCGGAGACAAATCGACTACCAACAAGTAAAGGAAAATACATGAGAAAAGAAATAATTTTGGGCGAGCGAAGCGAAGACGATCCAAACGCAATCATCCTCGAAGAAATGGAGATGGTCACAGCTAAAACTAGAACACCTGTGAAAGACAAAAGCACACACCTGACAAGATAACCAGGTCCTCATAGGGACGTAACAAGACACATAATATCATGCCATATAAACTGAATAAATATTGCTCAAATAAATAAGGGTTCCATGCAATAGGGTACCTAACCGTACTATAGTAAACATGCAATAAAAACAAACCTTTGACGCATGGGCTGGATCAGGAATATCATGAATCAGTACCGTATCTCCCACTGAAGATAACCGGCAATCAGGACCGTACCTCCCACTGGAGATAACCGGCTATCAGGACAGTACCTCCCACTGGAGATAACCGACTATCATGACCGTACCTCCCACTGGAGATAACCGGCTATCAGGACCGTACCTCCCATTGGAGATAACCGACAATCATGACAGTGCATATATGACCCATACATTAAGGAACTGTTCTTCCCACCCAATGCCTATTATGTTGTATCCACAACAGTAAACCTCTATAACCGCTAAGTCAAACTAGCATGCAATTCTATTAGCGGTTAATCCTATCGTACGGCTTATACGCACCGGTGGCCAGCCAGTCACGCATATCCGTATTCTACATGCGACACACAACTTCGTGATACAATGTGTCAAGGCCAATGAATGCAACACACAAAGGTGGTCCCTTAAATCTAGGTTTAATATGTAAAAAAAATAATACATAACAGGAAATATAAATGAACATGTAAGTTCTAACATGTTATGCCATGTAACACAGTTTATTTTGTATAAAGAAAATGATGAATAATGCATGAAATATAAGCTAAAATAAATAAACAGCAAATGGCAAGGTGTCTTGCCTGGTAGGACGCCTGGTGTACTGCAATGATCAATGTGGCATGAACTGCGACTTCGGTGCAACAACTATGCAAGGGGACCTCTGTTGGCAGTATGGATGGTTCTATCGAGTCTAGGACGGTCAGTTTAGTTAGGGTCAATAGGTGGAAGGAAAGAATTGGCAAGGGATAGGAAGATTGGGCTTAGTCTTGGACATGAGATTGATCGATAGAATTTGGATAAATAATATATATGATTTTAGAAAATTATTTATAATAAATGAGAACTTATATTTGTAAGTTAAAAAAAATAGTGTTTGGATAAATACTAAAATATAAAAGAAACTGTGTTCACCGAAAACTCTTAAGTTTGTAGAAATATAATTTAGGTAGAAAACTATATTTTCCAAAAATATTCTAAGAGAAACAAAATAATTATAGAAAATTATTAAATGCTAAAATCCATATTTGTAAAACTATAATTTTGTCAAATAGTTTACTTTAAATAAATAAAAATTTTACAGTAATAATCATAGCCCGTAATATTTGGTTACAAAATTAGTTTTTAAAGAAATTATCTATTTCAGTTAATAAAACAATTTAAATAATAACTGGTACTAATAATACAACAACAATAATATAATAATAATATAATAATAATAATATTTTAAAGTATTTATCAAATCTCCATTACATATTGTATAACAAAGATCTTGATAATATAACCCAATTAGGAAAACAACAACAAAATTAATAATAATAATAATAATAATAATAATAATAGTAACGATCAACAGAACCCATTACTAACAAATAATGATGGTAAATGTTCAACAGAACCCATTACTAACAAAAATAAAAAAACCAAACCAAGGGAAAGGGGGTCGGAAGAGAGAGACTCAGGGAGAGAGAGGAGTCGAGTGAGCGAGATGTTCGAGAGGGGTTGAAGCTGGAGTTCAGTAGCGCGGGAGGGCGAGAAGCGAGCAAGGCGGAGAGGGTTCGCCGGCACGGCGGCTATGGCGCTCTGCGGAGGCGGCAACCACAGTCTGGTTCACCGTCTGCCTGACGCTCGCCAAGCGCGACCAAGGCGGTGCAACGGAGGCCCGATGGGGGTTGCCAACCGAGACGGCCAGGCGGTGGGAGTCGCCGACGGCGTTGGGTGTCGGGCGTTGCTGTGCTCGAGGGGCTCGCAGATCTGACTTGGCGGCAATGGAAACAGGGCACGGTGGTTGGCCGAGACTACGGCGGAGGGAAGGGGTACGACGGCTAGGGCACGCCGACGGCCGGAGTACAGGCGAAGCCGCGGTGGGACTGTGGCCGAGGGTGATCGCCAGCGATGGTGAGTGTCTCGCGCGCGCGGGAAAGCAGTGGAGCTCGGAGGGTTTGAGAGCGCGCTCACCGGCGGTCGAGGCACGCGACGTTCGTGACTCTAGAGGGAAGCGGGGCTCGGCAAATCGTTGCCGACGAAGCGTCGCACGTCGATGGTCAGGTAAACTAGGGTTAGGGTTTTGTGGTAATGATTTTTGGTGGTGTTGATGTTGCTGATGGTGGTGGCGGGGCTGCCGCGGCAGTGGCCGCAGTGGTGGTGTGGTGATGATGGTTTGGGTTTAGTCGGTGGATGGCTGGGGATGGCGAGGTCGGACGGTGGGCTGGTAGGGGTGTTGTATTTGGGACAGGGTGCCGACATGTGTTGTGGTGGTGGCGGAGTTAACATCGGTGGCTGGACACGAGCTGGGGACGAGCAATGGCAGCGTGGTGCTGGGGATGGTCGAGCTAGGTTTAGGGTTTAGGTTATGGATCGTGTCCAAGTGTTGGACACGAGGACGATGATGAGGTCCGGAATTGTCGGACGCCAAGAAGGAGATGAATGTATTTGTAATAATGGAATAAGATGTGGACACTGACACGGTGCACGCACATTTGTGGTAGAGGAATTTGTGAAGAAATAATGAATGATAAAAATTTGGAGGAGTACCTATCTATTTATTGGATATGGGAATTCCCAGTTGGATAATGATTAAGAATATTCAAAGCCAATTTAGATAATTCAATTATTAAATTTAAATCAATGAAATCAAATCTAAATTTAAATCAAATTCCAATTTAAATCTATAATTTCTACTTTTATACTATTTAAATTAAATCCACAAAATTAAATCGAGATTTAAAATGGCCACAAAAATTTTCAAATATATTTTCCAAAAATACCAATAATAATAATTTCAAAAATAATAAATAATTTTAAATATCTTTTTGAATAATAAAATATTAATATTAATAAATTTTGAAAATGTAATTATATATAAATTCAAATTAATGTATCTCATATGTAAGAAATATTGGCATAAAATACACTTTAAGTGTGAGCCCCTGTTTTTCAAAAAATTACTTAATTAGTGTTAATTAATTTTTAATTTCATATTTAGCCTTAAAATATTTATTAGGATTTTTAGGAATTTTTAAATGATTTTTAAATGAGTTTTAAATACAAAAATATCATTTTGTAATTAATTTAAATATTTTAATATCATTTTGTAATTTTTAGAATTGTTTTAATATAGTTATGCAAATTATTAAATTGTTACGATATCAGTTTGCAATTAATCAAATGTTTTAATTGCGGAATACAAATTACTATTTGCATTTATCCACTATTAGGACCTAACTGTAAATTCCTAAACTAGGGGGACCTAAATGCTAATTCCTATTCTACCCACCCCCGACGACCTAGCTGCCCCCCGACTGCCCGACGACTGCCACGACCGGCCTGCCCCCGCCTTTTTCGGCCAAATCCACCGCCCTAACCGACCTATAAATACCCCCCCTCACTCCCCTCAGCCCAGCCACCACTCTCTTCGACCCATCACCGCCGACCACAGCCCCGTTCTTCCCCAAACCCAAAGCCCCAAACCCTAACTCCGGCCATCTACCCAGTGCAGCCCCTACGACGACTGTCACCGCCCCCAACCACCGCCGACGTGTTCGCCCCGACGAGTGGAGCCCAGCGCCACCCGAGCGCCACCGCCCCGACCGCTTCTCCGCCGTCCAGCACACCCGAAACCCTCATCGATCGTCGGACACGTAAGTGGCAGTGAGGATTCGTGTCGTCCGTGTCTCGAATCCACGTATGTGGTTTGCCAGGACACGGGAACCCTAGTCCAGTACCTGGACATAGCATACTCGTGTCGTGCGTGTCGTAATCGACCCAGACACTTAGACTCCTGTGTCCCTAACTGTCCGGACACAGGATTGTTATTATTATTTTTTTATATATTAACTAACTAAAACCTAAATAAAACAAACTAAAACCTAATCCTAACATAAGCCGCGGGCTGACCCCCTGCCTAGCTCGACCCGACTCAAGAACTCGACCCAGAGGGCCGAGTTTGAGCCCCCCCCCCCCCCCTTCTATGCTGTGGTTTCTTTTTCTTTTTCCTTTTTGTTTTTCTTTGTTTTATATATATATATATATATATATATATATATATATATATATATATATATATATATATATGTATGTATATATAAATATATATATATATATATATGTATGTATATATAAATATATATATATGTATATACTGTATATATATATAGTAAATTTATATATATATATATATATATATATATATATATATATATATATATATATATATATATATATATATATATATATATATATATATATATATATATATATATTTGTATTTATGTACATATATGTATATATTTTCATATGTATATATATTATTATATATATACTATTATATATATGTATACAATATTTGTATATATATATATATATATATATATATATATATATATATATATATATATATATATATATATATATAATATATATATATATATATATATTTTAATATATATATATATATATATATTATATATTTATATATATATATATATATATATATATATATATATATATATATATATATATATACTTTATAATTAAGTATTTTCTTATATATTTTCTTATATATATATATATATATATATATATATATATATATATATATATATATATATATATATATATAAATATATATATACATATATATATATATATATATATATATATATATATATATATGTATTTTTAACATATGTATGTATATATCCATTATGTATAATTTTGCCTTATTAAAATATTAGTATTTATCATGTATTTTTAGGTCTTTGTATTTTTGTATATTTAAATTACTGCAACCATTTGGTGTCCAAGCCTAGCATGGGTTTTTGGGCCCAAATGTGTTTTCACACATTCAAGACCTGTACAAGTCATATTGGACTTGATTCATGGCCTTGAGTCCTGTATTTGAACTTTGGTTCAAATTATATACATGGACAAAATACGTAGATAATTAATTATTTAATTTCAATTGTGTGCAATACTGTTTTTGAATTTCTAAAAATACTTAAATTGCGATTAAAATTCTGAAAAAATAGTATTTAGATACTATGTTAATTTAGCTAATTTAGTATAATTTTTATAGTTTTTAATTTACAGTTTTGCCACTAGTTTAGCATATGAAACCAAAACTTATTTTCTGTATACTTAGGAAAACTAATTTTTATAAAATACTTGTACTGGTTAATAAATTCCAGAAAAATTATAATAAATTTCTATAATTAACAAGGATCATTTTGGTACTTTATTTTATGTAAAATTAAGCCTTTTGTCTATCTCAAAAATTGTTGGAACACAATGATCATTTGATTTATTTATTGAATAATTACGACTTACAACTTTTTGTGTTATTTTGAGTTTTTAGCCGTATTGAACCCCACCCCTCACTAGTGTAAAGATCCTAGAAAGTTAGTTATAATAGTGTGTCACCCCATATTGGTCTCCTACGCTAAAGTCATCATTTTGGCTAGGTGTCCAGTCACAAGTCGTGTTGCACCATTTAGTGTCCTAGTGTTTTAGCTTAGTGTAAAAACTAAGTTTATGTATTTACAGTGACGAGTTACAAGACATCTATAGCACTTTTATCGCAGCTTGCTTTGCTTTGCTTTGCTAGAGGCAAGTACTTTCTACAAACTTTACATACTGTTACATAAATGAACTGCAAATCCAACCATGTTAAATGCTGATCCTTGGGGTAGCAAGTTAAAATATCACATGTTGTACTTTCCATTACTACTATGTTTAGAACAGTCTTTATGTATCTCTCACATGTTTAGAACCTGGGTTATGGGGAAACTGATAGTAGCGTACGTGATCATGCCCCCTTTATCGTATCGAGCAAAGTTTTATTTTATATGTTACTGCACCGTAGGCTATTATCCCGCATTTCTGTACGGAGGTACACATATGCTTGTACACTTGTACGTATGTACATTTCATTTATATGTGCCCCTGCATATTGTACACCTATTGACGATCACGTACCTGCTACAGTTTTAAATATTACATATACATATGTCTCTATGACATATGTGTCCTTGCCATGTTTCCAGTTATTCCTCTTATGTTCATTTTTATGTTTCATATGCTAGTTTGTTAGATTCAGTACTTGATCCCGTCCTGACAGGATAACGTTGTAGGTGTCCATACTGAGGAGGAGTTACTCTGCGACTTATATTATGGAGATACTGCCGAGGACCCGGCTTTGCTTTACGAGGATGTTCCTGCGGGAAAACTCGCATAGTTTGCGTAGTCACTTGGGATACTTAGTGTAGTCATGTAATAGACTGCGTATTTTGTAACTGGACATGTATCCAGTTTTACATTTCAGATCACTTGTACTTTGGACTTATTTCTATATGAGACGACTTTTGTGTTTGGAGCATTTATGACTTTTATTCACTTATAGAACTGTTAGCACATTTAGTCTTATCATGTTGTCTTTAGAACAGCTTACTACGTTTTATCTCAAGCGTAGGCTGGGCATGACTCGGCCTGGCCCAACAATTTGGGTAGCGGGTCGTGACATGTTTTTAGTGGTGGCCCATGCAGGTCCAGACTAAGTTGTTTGGTTACGTTATTTGTACCAAACATGCCTGCAATTAGGAACTTAAGGTAATTAGACAACATTAGGAATGACGCTTAGAACACCTAGAGGAATGCTAGGATTGCAACATAGGAAATACATCACATGCTTGTTATTATAATTAGATTTCCTTGTCTATGATTGCTTACTTTAAACAAGTCCTTATAAGTCCTTTTTATTGTAATTAGATGGTGCTTACTCGTTCATCCCAGTATGTTACACCTGAGAATGGCGCACTCCTTATCCAGTCAGCTGACCAGTTGACTGATACGCCTCCACCTACCACACTCCCCTACTCCACAGATCCATAAACCCAGATACCTCAACCACTTTCTATATCACAGGCCCAGCAGGACCCAATACTTCCACCACCCCCTATCACTATACCTACTCAGGCTTCCGTCACACTCGACGGGAACCAACTGCTCACTCTGATCCAGGGGTTCCTAACGATCCATCAGGAGCAGACTACCCTACTCCGCCAGAGCATGGAGCGTTCTGAGGAATGTTTCGTGGTCCCACCACCTGTAGAGCCACGACAGAGAGCGGGGACGATCAAGGACTTCATGGGTCTGAACCCCAAGGAGTTCTCAGGGACAGAGGGCATAGTAGTAGCAGATGACTGGCTAGACTCGGTAGAGAGGAAGCTCCTTGGAGTTAGGATGTCGGTGACCTCCAGGTCGAGGCAGCGGGATTTCTGCTGATAGACTTGGCAGGAGTCTGGTTCCGGAATGAGCCGTTGTTTGCGAGAGGGAGAGCCACTTGGGATCAGTTCAAGACCCAGTTCAAGAAGAAATTCTTCTCGACCACTGCTAGAGTAGCCATGGGGCTACGATTCTAGAACATCCAGTAGGGGAACCGTTCTGTTGATGAGTATGCGATAGAGTTTAGTCGCCTGAGCCGTTTCGCTCCTAGTCTGGTTGCAGATCCAGAGGAGATGACCCGTAGATTTTGCCATGGTCTAGTTCCAGACATTGGCATTCTTATAGTGGCGAACGGTACGACTGACTACTACCAGAGCCTAGAGTTGGCCCGGAGCATTGAGGAGCGTCTTCTGTCTAGCAAGAGACCGGCTTCTGTACTTCATGAGGGACCGTCCAAGCGTCAGGCTTTCCAGCAGAGAGCACCAACGCCGCTCCAGTAGACATGCCGTCCCCCTACACCACATCATCAGACCCCGCCAGTTAGAGCCCCGGGACCCCGACAGCAGCAGAAGGGAGCTATATGTTCTTTCTGCGGAAGACCAGGTCATGACTTCGCCGTCTGCAGGAAGAGGTTGGGGCAAGTGCTTAATTTATGGGTCTGCCACCCATCAGCTTCGGAACTGTCCAGCAGCAAAAGGACCTAGAGGACTACTCCTGACTCAGCAGCAGAGGTTTGGACAGCATCTGCAGCAGCAGAAGGGACCTCAGGGGTTCGTTTATAGCCTGGCCCTTGAGCCGGAGCTGGAGCAGGTTTCGGAGCCAGATTACTTAGCTGACGTCATCATAGATCATGTTTATTTACATACTTTTCTAGCTCTATGCTTGTTTGATTCTGGTGCATCTCATAGCTTCCTGTCATTAGAATTTATGCATGAACATCACTTAGTATCTACACCTACTGCGGAGATTAGTAGAGTAATGACGGGAGGAGGACCAGTGCCTTTTAGAGCTAGCTATAGATGCTCTATTACTATAGCCGGAAGAGAGTTTGAGGGGCGATTCTTTGTGATGCCACTCCCCGGTTATGATATCATATTGGGGATGGAGTGGCTTAGCTATGTCCATGCATCTATAGATTTTCATGAGGGTAGTATTTTGTTTAGTCCTCCAGGCACAGCACTATTCAGAGTCAGGAGGACAGGGCCGGAGATCAGCCTAGAGCCGAACTGTTGTACGATAGTTGGGGATGTAGCATCGCCATACCCTATTATTAGGGAGTTTATGGATGTATTCTCAGAGGATCTTCCAGGACTTCCGTCTGAAAGAGATGTGGAATTCACTATAGATTTAGTACCGGGATCATCGCTAGTATCCCGGGCTTGCTATAGAGTGAATCCCAAGGAGGCCGTAGAGATGAAAGAGCAGATTGATGACCTGTTGAAAAAGGGTTTCATTCGATCTAGTGCTTCTCTATGGGGAGCGCCAGTGCTCTTTGTGCCTAAGAAGGATGGTATAGTCCGGTTGTGTATTGACTACCGGGCCTTGAATGCCATCACCATCAAGAATAAATATCCTCTGCCCATGATAGATGATTTGTTCGACCAGTTGAGCGGGGCGAAGGTATTTTCCAGGATAGACTTGAGATCCGGGTACCACCAGGTGAAGGTTAGGGCAGCAGACATCCAGAAGACGGCGTTCAACACGAAGTACGGGCAGTACGAGTTTCTGGTGATGTCATTTGGTCTCACAAATGTGCCTGTTGTCTTTATGAATTTGATGAATAAGACATTTCACCAGTATCTGGATAAGTTCGTCGTAGTATTTATCGACGACATCCTGATATACTCGAAGACGCCGGAGGAGCATGCAGAGCACTTGCGGATAGTTTTGGGGATTCTGAGGCAGGAGAGATTGTTTGCCAAATTACCGAAGTGCGAGTTCTTTTTAGACCGAGTGGAGTTTCTCAGCCATGTAGTTACTGGAGATGGAATATCGGTGGATCCCAGGAAGATTGCTGCAGTTGAGACATGGAAGGCTCCGACGTCAGTTTCAGAGATCAAGAGCTTTCTGGGTTTAGCAGGCTATTATAGAAAGTTCGTCCAGGACTTTGCTAGGATAGCTGAACCCGTGATGAAGTTGACGCGGAAGGACGCAGAGTACATCTGGTCAGAGGACTGTCAGGCAGCATTTGAGGAGCTGAAGAGGAGGCTGACGACCGCTCCATTTCTGACATTACCTTCAGGTTCTTGAGGTTTCACCATATACAGCGATGCTTCTGGAAAGGGGCTAGGATGTGTCCTACAGCAGCATGGGAAAGTGATTGCTTATGCATCTAGGCAATTGCGGACTCATGAGCGAAATTATCCTACCCATGACCTAGAGTTAGCTGTGGTGATCTTTGCACTCAAGTTATGAAAACATTACTTATACGGAGAGCGTGTGAAAATCTTTACTGACCACAAGAGCTTGAAGTATGTGTTCACGCAGAAAGAGCTGAACATGAGGCAAAGACGATGGTTGGAGTTGATGAAAGACTTCGACATCGATTTACAGTATCACCCCATGAAGGCAAATGTGGTGGCGGATGCGCTGAGCAGGCATCCGATGGCATGGTACCTGATGATTGATCGACATTTGTGGGAGGATCTGGAGAATCTCGATATTGAGCTAGTTCGGCCAGGATCAGTGATACAGATGATGTCGCTCGACATTCAGTCAGGTTTGATAGAGCAGATCCGGGAGGCACATTCTACAGAAGAGAGCCTTCGCAGACTTCGAGCCCAGGCTTTAGCTGGATTGCTGGATGACTTCACTATAGCAGAGGATGGATCCTTGAGGCATGGCAGCCGATTGTGCATGCCGAAGGGAGAGCTGGTAGAGGCAGTCTTGCAGGAGGTGCACCGATCGAGATATTCTATTCACCCTGGTGCTAACAAGATGTACCGTGACTTGCGGGAATATCTTTGGTGGCACGGAATGAAGAAGGATGTATCATGTTTTATCTCGAGATGCCTAGTTTGCCAGCAGGTCAAGACAGAGCGCCAGAGGCCAGCTGGTTTGTTGCAGCCGTTACCCATTCCCGAGTGGAAGTAGGAACATATTACGATGGACTTCGTCTCAGGGCTTCCTCGTTCCCAAGGAGGGAAGGATGCCATTTGGGTCATCGTGGACAGGCTGACGAAGTGTGCGCACTTCATAGCCTTCAAGGTGGGTCTTTCCACCGAGAAGTTGGCAGAGCTATACATGCAGCAGATAGTTCGCCTACACGGAGTGCCAGTGAGCATCGTGTCGGACAGAGACAGCAGATTCATATCCCACTTCTGGAGGAGTTGGGCAGTAGGCTCAAGTTCAGTACGGTGTACCACCCGTAGACAGATGGGCAGTCCGAGATGATGATACAGACATTGGAGGATATATTGAGGACCTGTGTACTGGACTTCGGAGGATCATGGGAGAGCCATCGACACTTGGTAGAGTTTTCATACAACAACATCTACCAAGCCAGTATCTGTATGTCTCCTTTCGAGGCACTATATGGACGACGATGCCGTACACCGCTCTTTTGGGATGATGTTGGAGACAGAGTTATGCTTGGGCTAGAGATGATCACGGATGCAGCAGAGAAAGTCGGGATGATCAGAGACAGGCTCAGAGAAGCTCAGGACAGGCAGAAATACTGGGCTGATGCTAGTCGTAGACCGATGGAGTTCGCAGACGGTGATATGGTACTAGTGAAGATATCACCTACTAGAGGGACGATCCGGACGAGGAGGGAAGCTGAGCCCCGGATACATCGGGCCGTTCGAGATACTTGGCAGGATTGGAGAGGTAGCTTACATGATTGCACTTCCACCCAACCTAGCAAGAGTTCACGATGTCATTCACGTATCTCAGCTAAGGAGATATGTTCCAGACCCCAGTCATGTGCTAGATCATTCAGAGTTGGAGGTCGGATCGAGCCTTACAGTTTCTGAGCAGCCAGTGGAGATATTAGACAGGAGGGAGAAGAGGCTGAGGAACAAGGTTATACCCTTAGTACGAGTAGCTTGGAGCCGTCACTATCCGGGTGAATCTACTTGGGAGAGGGAATCGGACATGAGGGAGAGATACCCTTACTTGTTCGATCCAACCGCTGTAAGGGAACCACCCGTTCCCGCTTGATACCTTAGAGGTTAGTTTCGATCATAGCCTTAGTCATTTGTTGCATTGCTTGCTATGTTAGAATATTGTAGGGTCTTCAATCCTTGTGAATTTCGAAGACGAAATTTTTCAAGAAGGGAAGACTTGTGAGCCCCTGTTTTTTAAAAATTTACTTAATTAGTGTTAATTAATTTTTAATGTCATATTTAGCCTTAAAATATTTATTAGGATTTTTAAGAATTTTTCTAAAATTTTTAAATGATTTTTAAATGAGTTTTAAATATAAAAATATTATTTTGCAATTAATTTAAATGTTTTAATATCATTCTATAATTTTTAGAATTGTTTTAATATAGTTATGCAATTTATTAAATTATTACGATATTAGTTTGTAATTAATCAAATGTTTTAATTGCGGAATGCAAATTACTATTTGTATTTATCCACTGTTAGGACCTAACTATAAATTTCTAAACTAGGGGGGACCTAAACGCTAATTCCTATTCTATCCACCCCTGACGACCGAGCTGCCCCCCGACTGCCCGACGACTGCCACGACCGGCCTGCCCCCGCCTTTCCCGGCCAAATCTACCGCCCTAACTGACCTATAAATACCCCCCTCACTCCCCTCAGCCCAGCCACCACTCTTTCTGACCCATCACCGCAGACCACAGCCCCGTTCTTCCCCAAACCCAAAGCCCCAAACCCTAACTCCGGCCATCTACCCAGTGCAGCTCCTACGACGACTGTCACCCCCCCAACCACCGCCGACGTGTTCGCCCCGACGAGTGGAGCCCAGCGCCACCCGAGCGCCACCGCCCCGACCGCTTCTCCGCCGTTCAGCACACCCGAAACCCTCATCGATCGCCGTACACGTAAGTGGCAGTGAGGATTCGTGTCGTCCGTGTCTCGAATCCACGTATGTGGTTCGCCAGGACACGGGGACTGTAACACCCTGTTTTCTGAAATTGGGGATTTTTGAAAATTTATTATTTTTATTATTTATTAGTGGTATTTTAGTCATGGTATGATTTTCTGGTGATTTTAGTTAAGATAAACCATTTTCTAAAGTCATGCTAAGTCATGACTTATGACTTTGTGACTTTGTTAGTAAACCTTAGTGTAAACCCTAGTTTTCTCTAACCTAGAAGTTGCCATGACCATGAGAGCTTAGCCATAGGCTTAGAACATCAAATTAGGGCTTTTTAGCCTAAAGGGTATTTTGGTAATTTTCTAGGATTTATTGGATTTATGTGTCTTTATTATTATTTTAATTATTGATTAGTGTCATGTTAGTCCCTAACCTAGTTTAGCACTAATCTAGAGGTTAGCCACTAACCTAGAAGACTAAGTAGAGGATGTTAGCTTATGTGTAAATATCTAGGTTTCATAAATATCTAGATATCCTACTTTTTAGATATTTTAGCACCTAAATATCTAACCCCTTAGTCAAAGACTTAGGGGCTAAGTTTGCCAAGTGGTAAGACACCCTCCCCTACCCCCATGGCAGCCAAAGACACCCCCTTGCCACCCCTTCCTATATAACCAACACATAGATCTCAAAACCAAGTTCATGTGGAAATTAAACCTAGAAGAAAACCTAGAAAACTACCCCACTCATTTAGCCATAACTTTCTCATTTCAAGAGCTTTGAACCTCTAGTTTTCTCCATTAGGTCACCTACAATCTAAGGGAGCCTAGGAAAGTGAGCTACTCAAGTTTCACCAAGGAAGGACAAGTTGAGGCTATTGGATGTACACCCTCATTTAGTAGAAATTCAAGACATTTCACACATAGAGGTAAATATATCTAAACCTAGTTATTATACTATTTTTTCTTCATTATTGCATGCATATAGTTATAATATAGTTGTGGGTAGGGTTTGGTGAAATCTAGGAATTGTTTGGTGTCGTATCGGACACGTATCCTGATTGAAATTTCATTGTATTTTACTGTTTTTAGCTCACTGTCACATTAATATTTACTCACTGTTTTGTAAATCTTTTTAACCAAAAACCTAGCCTAGCTAACCCTAAACCTAACCCTAAAACACTGAGCACAAATTGGGTTGTGTCGTGTCCAAAATCTGGACACGAAGCTCTCAGTTTCAACACTGTCTGGACACTGCACAGTACACAAAATGTGCCCTGCTACCACAGTGTCCAAACACACTCTTCACGCCACTTGGACACGTCAAAATTGACACACGACACGGGGCATTGACTGACAGGTCATCCCCAAAGTTTGGGATGACCTCGCGTCGTGTCGGACACGGAATCGTCCCCGCAAGGGACGTGCACTGCACTGTACAGCCGTGAAAACGGCTCTGACACGGGTCTCGTGTCCCATGTACACGAGTCGTGTACACGTGTCAGGGTGACACATGTGTAGAGGAACCTAGGGCGAACCCCAGGACACGAGCACGAGATGTGTCGTGTCCTGTGTTGCGTACACGAGACGCGTGCATCACTGCACGACGCGGTCTGAAACCACGTATTTCCCTCTCTGATACGCGTGTCGTGTCCCCTCTATACGACACGTGGACACAGTGCAGGGTGTTGGACGCGTACCCTACCCCTAGGTGAACATTCGTGCACGTGCACGAGACACGAGAGTGTCTGTGTCGTGTCCTAGGGTGAGTTGCACGCGTGCACGATACTGTGTGTGTGCGTGTGTATCAGTTTACCCGATTGGGTTTTGTGAGTCGTGGACACGTCGAAATGTGTCGTGGTGTCGTGTCAGGTATGTAGGACACTAGGGTATGTTGTGGGACACAGTTACCAACCGTTTGATTCGAGTCTTAGTTCGTTTTAGAGTATGTATTTCGAGTTATCCCTGTTTCGAGATACTGTGCACAGTTTCCTGTTTTAGGATTTTTCCAGTTTTTCAAATATGGATTTTAAACCTAATTTTGATCTGTTTAATACATTGTACTAGTGTATTTTAGTATGTATATACGTAGTATATATGTTTATGTGAGTGTGGGTCGAATTTGGGGAGTTTTGGTAGTGTGTGTGTGTATATACATATGTATGTACATATGTATGTATATGTGTGGTGTGTGTATTCTGTGGGGTTCCTGTCTCAGGAAACCTGAGACACACCCCCCCCACTGTGCAGTCTCTCTCCCCCTCTCACTGTTAGCTCTCTCTCTCACTCTATGTCTCTCTCTTCCCTCTCTATATGTATATATATGGAGTATATTAGATATGTATATATAGTTTATGTATATATTTGAGGGTTATATATATATAGATATGGTATAGTATATATAACTGGCTATATATATAGTTAGGCTAGATAGATAGGCTATATATATATATATAGTTAGGCTATATATATATTTAGCCTATACATTGATAATATATATAGATATGTTAAGTTGCATGTATATATATGTATCATATATATTTGGGTATATATATGGTATTATATATAGATATATTTGCCAGTGCCCTAGATATGTTAGCCTATGGCCTATGGCTAGTAAGTCTTGATTTGACCGATAAGCCTAGTAGACCTAGGTTGACTAGAGTGTTTGACCATATGTTGACCATTGGTCAAGTTTAACCTAATTGCTTGTTGATTAGTCTATGATTGACCAAAACCCTAGTTAGACTAAAGCTTGACCCTATATGGACCCAAGTAACTAGAGTTGACTAGTTTGACCATATTAACTAGTATTTAACTACTAGACCTAGATTGACCAAATGTTGACCATTGTTGACCAAAGTCAACTATAGGTCAAACATTAACCAAATTGACCTAGAAATAGTTGGATGGACTCTAAATGACTTGGTGACCTAAGTTTGACTAAACCCTAGACTATTGACTAGTTGGTTTAGACTTTGACCTATATAAGGGTATTATTTATGACTTGGTTATATAGATAGCCCTATATAGAGTGAAGATATGCATGGGGTGAAGTAGGATACTTAGAGTTGAGTCTTGATTGAGTTAGACTATGGTTTAGCTTGATTATAAGATTAAATTTGGTGTTGTACTATATATATTTATATGTGATGTACTTGTATAGGAAGTTGGTTATACTTTAGCCTTGTAGAATGGTATCCTAGGTATCCTAAGACAGGTTAGCCTATGGTTAGTTAAGTAACCTTATAGAGTTGACTTGGATAGTTGACCCTTGACCCAATTACCTTGTTGACTAATCTAAAGTTG
>JANAVB010024845.1:0-34845 GCA_029216955.1 Iris pallida
AACAAAAACAAAAAACAAAACAAAACCTGCATCTCGTAAAAAATTAAATTTCTTACGAGATGAGGAATTCTATTCTATCCGAGCCCATAACCAGACCACAGACCCGAACTATGTCTTTCCCCTTCTTATAAATTACATAGAAGAGAAACACTAGCAAAAGAATCTAAACCCTAACATCGAACGCCACCTAGTCGTCCAGTCAACTACCCACCGTCGGGATGGTGCTGCACAGCCACCCGCCGCCGGGGCCACTGTTACGCGTGTGCCAGGGTCGTCGCAGCAGCTCCAAAACATTGCACATGCATGTCAGCTGTAGCAACAATGCCATAAGGTATGCTGCTTTGAACTTCGATTTCTCCCTCGCTGTTTAAAATTTTTTCAATTTGTAAAATACTACGGGTAGCCTAGTTGACCACTTGCAAAACCTTTCAGACAGATTTAATTCGTATGCCCTGGATTATTTGAGAAAATTCTTGAAATTTTGAGAAAAATCACAAAATTTTGTGACAGTTTTAAAGTTTATACCCTCGTTTTGGAAGGCACATAGTTGCCAATCCATCGACTAATTTAGAAAACTACCAAAATAGGTTTAACGACAACCTATACGGCTTCTAAATACTATTTATAGATTATGATTTCATCTATTGTACATCTAGGAAAATTGATTTGAAAATTAGGAAAACCTACGTAAAACTATTTTCGAAAACTTGGAATTTTCCCGATACGGGGTCCGTCCCAAAAAATTGGGCAACTTGGTCACAACCCGTGAGGATCGAAAGATGCGCACGAGTGTTGAGAACGTATGGGATTTGACAAAACTCGATTTTGTTGCGTGTGTGCAATAAAATTGAGGCGTATCCGTTAAGATACCAGTATCGACCTCTTTGCAAACTAGCCAACAACTTTATGCACGTTCGTCATCTCGTAACGAAACTTATTCTACTGGACTCGTATTATTTTTCTGGTCTTGTGAGCCAAGTTTGGTCCGATTCTGAGAAGGTCGACTAGAACGTTATTTTGGCGGATCCGTAATCTAACTCAACGGGCGATTTTGTGCACGATTCATCGGGATTCAAATCGTAGGTATATAATTTGTCGACTTTAGAGACCATAGGCTCTGGCACATTTTTCGGTGTAAAGCGGGTCTAACGGTGGATACTATTTTGGTCTGAAATTACAAATTTGCCCTTGTGTCCAGAATTGGAATTATGGGTAGTCAAACTTAGACATTTTTTTATGCCAAACATGTTGGTGATGTCTGTTTCAGCATCCGGAGTCGTTTGTAGGAGTTGGACTTTTGTGGCTCTTTGATTGATTTGATATTGTCGGTTCTATGCGCTACACCCGACAAGTACACCTTGCCAAACTTTACAGTATTTACGTGCTTTTCTATATTTCTATTCTTGTATGTCTTACTTGGTTACATATTTCTCTTGCTTCACGTCATGGTTATTTCTAGTTTTACGTACACGTAGATTGTTGTTCTTTCTCCATATTACTTGTTCTATTTTCCTTATCTTGTTCATGTCTAGTGATAGTATTGCTTTGCCTATGCCATGTTCCCTTGACATATTTATCCTGGACTTGAAATGTTTGACATGACCTGATTGACTTGTAGTTTTAGGCAAGGACCTTGTTATAGACGTGACTATACTTGACCACTCTCAATCGTTAGCAACCACCAGGTTGCGATTGGGACTTACTATAGGTTGTTAGCAACCACCGAGCTGCAATCTGTAGGGTCGTTAGCAACCACCGAGCTACGGTTTACCTCGATTTACCTGTAGTCGTGTTTATTAGCATGATTCTCGAGGCATGCCATTTTTTTATGTTTTATTTTTAATATTGTACCTCCTTCATTCTCTACTTTCTTGTATCATTTTTCTATCCATACATGCATATTATTACTGTCGAAGTACGCTTGTATATTATGTGTCTTGCTAGTCCCCTGAGGACCTGGTGATCTCTCTATGTATTAGATGAAGGTATGATACATTGACGGATAATGGTTGCTACACCAAGACTTCAGGTATATCTAGTTGTCGTTATTATCGTCATCTTCGTTATTTATATTTTGTCCTATATTTGATTCTCATTGCTATTATAGCCTAGACTTTTATAAGCTTAAATTCTCTTCTAGATTGTTCATGATACATGTATTATTGGGGATCCACTCTAATACATTTATCTATTCTAGAATCAGTGTATTACGGTCTGATGAACCATAGTGCACTTGATTCATCATTTTATCGTTATTTAGTAGATTGAGATATAATTGATTTAGAATAACCAGACAGCTTATATGTACTCGAGCTGGGCTGAAGCCATCTCGATACGTAGCTGGCATGTATACGTCTCCTAGTCCTACATATTTTGGAACTGGGGTGTTACACCAGGTCCTCAGGAGACTAGCATGATACATAAAACAGTACCATAATGAACTATAAATGAAACATGACTAGGGGTAACAATAGCTCGGGTTATAATATGGATTCACATCCCATCCTTGAAACAGTGGTCACCCCTATAACCAAACAAGGACAAGGAGTGACCCCCTATTCTGTGACAAGACACTATCTTATGCCATAACACAAATTGAACCTAACCATCTAGGTGTAATGCAAGTCAAAAATTATACTGGAACGTATAAATGGGTAGGAATAAAGCATAGCATCCGCTAGAGGCTTTCGCATGAACTAGTATACATTCGGACCAAATCTGATACGCAGTTAGGGCCACTGAATGGATATATCCTTAGCCATACTTTGCATCACTAGCATACCTCCCGACCGTGTTATGACGTGCAGCCAACGGTCGCTGCCGGATATATCCACTAGCAATACACCCATAACCGAGAATTTATGAACCCATAACCGGGCAACTATGAGGCTGTGGGGTAGCTCATACGTCCCAATATTATCCCCGCCCATGTGTCATATGTCATAATCATGGCTTGGTGATCCATATCTCTATGCAAGTCACTATCTAGACTCCGAAAAATCCATAAATGAACCGACACACGAACCGCCCGTATCGATAGCAAGTCGATTACGTAAGTTCGTGCCAACACTATGATCCTCACTCTTGTGTCGTGTATGAGACTTGTCAACAAGTCAAGGAAGTTATGAAGCATAACTTTAATACATCGGGAATGTCAACTATTATATGTGGTCAATACACACACGCACGAACACCAACATCGATAGACATATCGATGGCACCCAAGTCATACTTGGACACACACTATGTAAAATACTAGCAAACACATAAACATCATGAATCAAGTACGAGTTCAAGATGGTAAGGTATATTTTCTGAAGTTTGTACGATAATTCGACGACGCCTTGCAGCAAACTCATCAATCTAAATGAAGCAGTAAAGGTGCAACTCCCGTAAACGTCTCCGGATACTGAAACAAACATTTCCAATATTCTCAGAATAAGCAAAATAGCTAAGATAGGCTACCCATAAGTCCAATTCTAGACACAGGAGAAAAATAGTAATTTTGGACCAAAACGGTGTCCGTCGTTGGACCCGTTTTGTACTGAAAAATGTACCAAGACAAAGTTTGTCCAAATTTGACAAATTATATATCCAACTTGGCCAGAACGACGCCATGAGTCCAATGGCGGTGTCAGATTTGGAATTCGATTTCCCGGGTTCAAAATCATAATTTTATATGTTAGAATTTACGATTTCGAACGTCCAACTTTGGCGTCGATTTCAACCAACTAAACGACATCCTATAAAACTAAAAATTTTATGGCACAAAGGTGCTTATACCTTCTACATATCGGAGTTGGCGGTTCATCAACCAGAGCTTCGACGAGAGAGAAACAAATTTGCGAATTTGGCTCCACGAATCTGCCCAAATAAACGTAATTTAAAAGGTCAACTTGGTGGCCAGTTTTGATCTATCAAACTATCAAATTAAAGGTTGAAAATTTAGGTGAGCGGAGGGGTATATTCTGGGATTGAGAAGGAAGAATCGAATCGACATCCAATGGTCGGATTGTCCAAAAAATGGGCCCAAAGTTGCTGCGACGAAACTCAATTCTGGGTTCGAATTTGCGCGCATTACGATGGAATTTTGTATGAAATACACGAATTGACTGTGCATCGTATCGGGGACGACGGGGACCAACGAGGAGGGGTCGCCCATGGTGAGTGGGGCCATATGGGGTGGTCCGATGGCAGTTGGCAGCATACGGCATTGCCGCTGTAATGCTTGCTGTTATTGCTACTGCTACTACCGCAGCTGCTGCTAGCAGCTTGCCGTTGCACGCACGCACACGATGAAGGCTTGGTATCAGAACAGGTGCCTATTTTATCAATATTACTTCTCATACCATCGTTCCTATAATTGTTGACTAGAAGAAATTTAAGTGGACTGAGTTGGACCGAGTTCGGGCAGAACTCTGGCCGAGTTCGATTATGCTGATTTCAGGTCAGTTTTGGTTCAGCAGGGTTTTTGGATGCTAGTTTATCCTGAACTAAAACAAACCTATCTTTGATCCCAAACCAAACTAGCATCCAAAAACCCTGTTGAACAAAAACTGACCTGAAATCAACCTAACCAAACTCGGCCAAAGTTCTGCCCGAACTCGGTCTACTTAAATTTCTCCTGGTCAACAATTGTAGGAACGATGGTATGAGAAGTAATATCAATATAACAAGCACCCGCTCTTATACCAATTGTAGGACCAATTGGGCATCTCTAGAGGGGGTGAATAGAGTGCGTACGTGCAGCAGAATAATAATCACCACTAAAAAATATTTATGGAAGTAATCAAACAAATATGAAACATGCAGTATTTAATTAAATGCGTAAAATAAATGAGTAGAGAAAAGCAAACACAAATACCAAGGTTTATACTGGTTTCCCTCTGAGAGGACTAGTCCAGTCGCGGGAACTCTTACCCGCTATTTAATCCACTATTTTGAATAGAGATTACACCGCGTGCTTTGCTCCAAAGAACATGCCAACTTCAACACCGTCATATTTTAATCCGAAGCCCACGATCAAACTTCAACACCATCGTGTTTTCATCTGAAGCCTACGAACAAACTTTAATACCTTTCTGAAGAAAGATTTTATACTCCATGCTTGTACAACTCGAATACTCCTAATAGGAAACCACCGGCACTTAGAAGAACAAGAGTTGTCTTGGAAATAGGAAGATTAAAGCTCTTGGTAAATACAAAGGCTTTAGAATATATAGAGAAGATGAAGTATGAATGAGTGAATAGAAATGGGAATTTCTTCTCTATTTATAGGATTTTCTAGGACATAGTTCGGGCAGAACTTGGTAGCCTAACGTACATAATTTTGAATGTTGGTGATCCAAAAGAATAGGTAAAGGTGCTGACCAGGATGAAATCCAGGTGATCGAGTTTGGTCCGAGTTCGGACAGAACTCTGGCCGAGTTCGGTTACCAGGGTTTCTGGACAACCTGATTTGGTTTTGACTTTTACATGTGGGTTTGGTTTGGTTCAGGAAATGAATCAAGGATTGGTTTTAGGATAGAAATTCTAAATGCTAGTGATCCCAACTCACAATATAATCTAGACTCAAAAAGGAAAAATACAGAATAGATTGGAAAAACCAATAGCCTTTGTTGACGTCTTTGAGCAGACTTGAAGATGCCATTTTTCCTTGACGGCAGATGAACAAAGATAAACAGATCTCGGTAAGCGGAACCCCGGAGTGCAAGGCCCCGGATAGGTTGTTGGTCATATGTCCTGGTTTGATCATGCATGATCATGCGTACTGCATGTCTACAAGTACATGTTAGACGAACAAAGTTGTATCATAGTATGATAATAAGATAACATTTAGTGAGAAGTAGGACAATGCTAAGTTTAAGTAGCAATATGATAGTGAATATATGAATATTAGTGATATGATTTTGTTAAACTTAATTGGTTAGCCATGTTCAAAAACATGATATAATCATAGGGCTAACAATCTCCCCCTTTTTGATTATGACAAATCGGTTAAGTTTAAGATAGAATAATAGATGCATGTATCACTAATAAACACATATTACTAGAACATTGTTTGCTAACTTAAACTTATTTCTCCTCTGTTGACATGATCAAAAAAAGGCCCCCCCGTAATAAGATATAAAAATCAATCATAACAGGAGGAAGACATAAATAATCATGAACAACAATCAGGGTAGAAATTTGAAACAAACCATTCAAAACCCGTTATAAGAAAGAATATAACTATAGTTTTGAAGGAAACCAATAAAGGATTTTAATAAAAGATAGATACCAATATAGAAGAAATCAATCATTGGTCATAAATAATCCACGAGAAAAAAATTCGCATATGAAGTATACCAATATAAAACACCAAATATAGAATATTTAGAAGATATAATAAGACTTTTAACAATGTTCATAAAAAATATGATTAACACTTTGCCCATACAAAATAGTGAATCACTTCCATAAAGAATATAATCATTGAAAAAAATCAAAACAAATATACTAGAATTTATACAAAATCTATACCAAAGTTCATATATTTGAACTCAATCACCATAACATGATATATGAATATACATTACATAAACATGAAGGTAATAGGGACAAAATACTTTAGAAGAAGATATTCAGTTGACTTGAATGCTCCCCCCAAAGTATGACTAGTCTAAATATAGATAATCATGAACTTTGAGATAAAACCTCAATAAGAAAAGCCAAAATGATTTAAACTCGAAAGAGTCATCAATAAGGATAATAAATATATTTGGCAAGATAAAGTTTTTTTAAAAATCCATATAAAATGAGAGAGACGAGATAATAAAGACAATCATATATTCTCTCATAAATCTACTATAAATTAAAGTATCATGAACCAATCAACAAGATACTTTAGATAAAAGAATATATGTCCATGATGAACTAGGTATACCATATATTAAGGGTATAAATGAATTGAGACGAATAATTTGCTTCCCCTTAAAATACGTGTATCTAGTTCAAAAACATTCATATGCATAAAATAGATGAAATAAATAAACACGATATCTAAGGGATATCCGAGATAAGCATCTTTCTTCCCTTTGCTTGATGCATATAAAGTTCCAAACTTGAAACAAATATCATCTTTAGGCAAGTAAAAGAAATATCCAATAAATAAATGCTTAAAGATGAACAAACAAAATATGTCTCCAATGAAAAATATATATTCAAATAATAAAACTAATTTCAAGACAGTAAAGGAATTTTGAAAACTGCCTTAATAATAACATTCGAGTAACGGACAGATTCAAAATAATAGAGAGAAATCAAAAAGACTTTTGAAATATGAAATTTATTTTGAAAAGGTATCTTAATAAATGTTCGAATGCATCCGTTTAGTCCTCAACTGACAGCTGACGATTCAAATTTTTGAATCACAAACACAACTTTAATAAAAGAATCCATAAATCATAAATAGCTATATTGAATAAATAAAACATGACTAGATAAATGTTCAAATATATATTATTCTAGATATATAGCATGTCAGGGGAATAATTGATTTGAAACAATTAACTACTCTCCCTTTACATGGCTATATCCAAAGTTAATAGTATTGACAGATTTAAAATCCAGATAAATATTTCCATCAGTAAGAAACTAATTCATCAAAACATTAGGTCTTCTTATCAAAGTTCATTTCTTCCCTTTTAAAACCTTAATACGGTGTCCATCTGATAACTATAGGCTTAAAAAAAGAAGCACTTTGAGAGAGAGAGAAATTGTTGGCATATTTTATTTTGATTATTAACAGCATCTTCGTAGTTTAGTTTTCTGTATCTTCAGATTCAAATATTCTCAAAAGCTCTACTACATAAAGTCCTTCCGTTCAAGTGCAACCATCTTTTACATCGAAGACTGAAGCAGTTACCGGCGTTCCTTGCATAAGACGGCGTCCTCCTGCTTAGAGTCTTCGTGTCTGTACAAAGTCTAGGTATATCTGTAAACACCTAAGGACGGATGACAAGTAAAAGAACAAGTCAAAAATCAATTACCTACAGAGCGGCATACCGGCGGCATGCTTCGGCATACCGGCGGTATACCGTTTTTAGAGTCCAGAAAGTTGCTGTGACAAATTATCGGCATACCGGCGACATGCTTCGGCATACCGACGGTATACCATTTTTAGTGTCCAGAAAGTTGCTGTGACAAATTGTCGGCATACCGACGGCATGCTCCGGCATACCGGCGGTATACCTTTTTTAGCAACCCAAAAGTTGTTGTGACAAATTGTCGGCATACTGACGGCATGCTCTGGCATACCGGCGGTATACCGTTTTTAGCGACCCAAAACTTGCAGTGGCAAAACGTCGGTATACCGACGGTATGCCGCGGCATACCGACGGTACACCGAGTTTCAAAGATTTGGTTTCTGAATTGCTCTGACTAGCATTAATGGCCGCACTTAATGCTCTCAAACGGTAATTAATATGACCGTTACTATTTGACCGGTATACCGACGGCATGCCGGTCTGCCTGTATCCATAGCATTAAATGCCACCCACTCTTGGTTTCTCTATAAAAGAAAGCTCTCTCTCTCTTGAGTCTTTCACCAACTCTTGCCATAAATTTTTCAACAACCAAGAGCTCCACCATTAATACTCTTTCAAGCTTTTAATTGTTATCCTCTCCCAAAGTGATAGAGTATTTAAGAGTTATAAATTTCGATCTTCACATGTTAGAAGATCAACAAGTTTCTCTTCTCATTTGTTTGAAGTTGGCGAGCCTTCGTAAGAAAACTCGTGTGTTGAAGTTGGCGAGTCTTCGGATCCAAACTCGTGTTAAAGTTGGCGAGTTCTTCGGATCCAAACTCGTGTGTACTATTTGATATAATAGTAGATTTAAGCCGGATGGAGTTCCGGGACTGGATTGCCTCAAGCGAGGATATCAGGATACATCTTGTGTTTGATCTTCTCTCTCTTTACTTTTATTTGTCATATATTGCTTCTGTTGTACTAGTTATTTTTTTATTTCCCTATTCACCCTTCCCTAGGGTTCTACAATTGGTATCAGGGCTTTGTTCTCTTGATTTGGATTTACACCCTTTGAGTGATCCATGGCCTCTAACCCTAGTATCAACACCTTCCACAATGAAGGACACTCCACAAATAGGCCTCCCCTATTTGATGGAACCAACTATAACTACTGGAAATTAGGATGAGCATTTATTTGAAGTCCATAGATTTTGATTTATGGGATTGTGTGATAAATGGTCTTCCTACTCCTTCCAGAGTTATTGATGATATTACTTCTGACACCTTTCAGGACACACTTACTGAAAACACCAAGAAGCTTGTAAGTCGAGATGCCAAGGCAATGAACGCTCTTTATTGTGCTCTCGACAGTAGTAAATTCAACCGAATCACTACTTGCAAGACTTCTAATAAGATTTGGAAGTTACTTGAAGTCACACACGAGGGTACTTCACAAGTGAAGGAATCCAAGATTAGTAGACTCACGCAAGAATATGAGTCCTTTAAAATGAAGCATGATGAATCTATTACTTGCATGTTTACTCATTTTGGTGATATTATTAATCCTCTCTCTTCTCTTGGTAAGGAATATCCTGCTCATAAAAAGATCAGAAAAATTCTTAGAGGATTGACGAAAGCTTGGAGTCCTAAAGCTACCGCAATCATTGAGGGGAACTATCTGACAGTCATGAACCTTGAGACCCTCATGGGTAAGCTAATGACTCACGAGCTCGATATGAAGGATCAAGAGGAATCCTCCATACAAGAGAAAGAGAAGGAGAAGACCAAAGAGAAGGAGAAATCTCTTGCTCTCAAAGCTACAAAGTCCTACTCCAAGGATAGCTCCGACGACAATGAGTCAGACGACAATGAAGAAATAGATCTCAAAGCTAAGCACTTTCGGAAGTTCCTTAAATTCGACAAAGCCAACCGCTTCAGACGGGACAATAAAGAAGATCCGGCGTGCTATCAATGCAGAAGTCCCGGACACATCAAGAGGGATTGTCCGATGATAAGAAAAGACTCAAGCAAGTACGAGAAGCCTAGTAAGGGAAGCTCGTCCTCCAGAAAATTTGCCAACACAAGCATTTGGTGTGAGAGTGATGCAAGCGACTCCGACAACAAAAAAGAGTGCAAACACAATACCAACGTTTGTCTCATGGCAACCGATGAGGTACTTGATGATTTCTTCCTAAATACTCTCACTTATGATGATTCGAAGAAAGCTATCCTTGAATTGCATGAAGAGCACAAAGGTGTTAGGAATAAATATAAGAAATCTCTAAAAGAGATTGATGCTCTTCAACTAGAAGTAGAAAGACTCTCAAGGATCATTATTGATGTAAAAGGAAAATCTCCTGCTTCTGATACGGATGAAATAGAATCTTTGCGACTCAAGTTTCAAGAATCTCTTGACACCATCAAGAAAAAGGATGATGAGATTCAATCCATGAAAAGCTCTTATGAATTTGCTATGCACAAAATTCAAGATACTAATAGGAGAGAATATGACACTTCTATTAAGTATAATGATCTTCTTCTGCAGAGTAAGAAATTAGGTAATAAGAACACCACTCACATGCATGCTCCGAGACACCTCCACACTCATCACAATACTAGGCATATTTCTTACATGAACACTACACACAAATCCTTTTCTAACACAAAGAAATAACCTTTTGTTAAGAAAAATACTTCGCATCATGCTTTTTATTATCATCATAATACTAATACTAGAGATCCTCGCACTAGAGATTCATATATGCATGATTCTCACATTTCTTCTTCAAAATCCTCTATGATTTGTAATTACTGTGGCTTGCATGGACACACGACCAATTATTGTCATACAAAACTTGTTGACAAGAAAGTTTTTATGTGGGTTCCTAAGACTAACACTCAAGGACCCATAAGATCATGGGTACAAAAATGTTCATCTTCAACTTATGTTGTAGGTGAAGAGTCCTTCTCATGCTAGAAGCAAGTGGATTCTCGATAGTGGTTGTTCACGGCACATGACCGGGGATGCTTTATTATTTACAACGCTATCGATGAAGAAGGAAGGACACGTCTCTTTTGGTAACAATCTTAAAGGTCACATTATAGGGAATGGTAATATAGGTTCCCCTCCTTATCCTTATATTAAGAATGTGTGTCTTGTTACTAATCTTAAACACAATCTTCTTAGTATTAGTCATCTTACCGATAATGGTTATGATATCAAGTTTGTTAAGCTCAAATGCTTCATTACCGATAGCTCCAATGGATCTATTGTTTATGAAGGGACTAGAGAAAACAATATCTATGTTTTATATCTTGTTGAAGACACTAACAATGACAGGTGCTTAGTTGCTAAAAACGATGAGAGTTGGCTTTGGCACATGAGGCTTGGACACGCCAACATGGATACCATCTCTCGTCTTGCTACAAAGAAGCTCGTAAGAGGACTCCCAAGTATCCCGTTCAAAAAGGATATGGTGTGTGAAGAATGCGAGAAGAGTAAGTTAACTAAGTCATCTTTCAAATCAATCAACTCTGTGAGTACTTCTAGACCTCTTCAACTTATCCATATGGATCTTTTTGGTCCTAGTAGAGTTGCTAGCCTTGGAGGCAAGCTTTATGCTTTTGTTTTAGTTGATGATTTTTCGAGATTCACTTGGGTTTTTTTTTTGCTTGCAAAAGTGACACTTTTCGTGAATTTATTGGCTTTTGTAAACGTGTTCAAAATGAGAAAGGTTTTTTCTATTAACAAAATTAGAAGTGATCATGGAGGAGAATTTGATAATGCCGATTTCAAAAGATTTTGTGAAAAGAATGGTTTTGGACATGATTTTGCTTGTCCACGAACTCCTCAACAAAATGGTGTTGTGGAGAGAAAGAATAGAACCCTTGGCGATATGGCCCGGATTATGTTAAACCAATATAAGCTCCCCCAATATTTTTGGGCGGAAGCCGTTAATATGGCATGTCATGTTATAAATAGGGTCTTGATTAGACCTATTTCTAAGAAGACTCCTTATGAGCTTTGGTTTGACAAAATTCTCTCTATTGAATATTTTAAAGTTTTTGGTTGCAATTGTTTTATTTTGAATACCAAGGATAACCTAGGCAAGTTTGAAGAAAAAGCCTATGAAGGAATATTCCTTGGATACTCTACTCATAGTAAAGGTTTTCGTGTTTTTAATAAAAGAAGTCTTGTTGTCGAAGAGTCAATCAATGTCTCTTTTAATGAACTCAACTCTTCTATATTCTCCTCTTCCGAGAATATTGATGACATCTCGTTTGGGTTGGAGAACTCCTCTATTGAAGATCGTCCTTCTTCCTCTAACAATAAAGTTGTGACTCCATCAAAAGAGTCTAATCCTCTTGAGCCTCCTCAAAAGGATCTCCCAAAAGAATGGAGATTTGTCACCAATCATCCTAAGGAGCTTATCATTAGGGATCCTTCCTCCAGTGTTAGCACTAGATCCGCCACTCATGATCTTTGTGCAAACGAGGCTTTTATCTCTCAAATAGAGCCTAAAAATGTTAATGATGTTTTTCTTGATAAATTTTGGATGATAGCTATGCAAGAAGAGCTAAATCAATTTAAGCGAAGTAAGGTTTGGGAACTTGTCCCAAAACCTAGCAATCATCCCATTATTGGAACAAAATGGGTGTTTCGTAACAAACTTAATGAAGATGGGTTGGTGACTTGTAACAAGGCCCGATTGGTTGTTCAAGGCTATAACCAAGAGGAAGGCATTGACTACGACAAAACCTATGCTCCGGTTGCACGTCTTGAATCCATTCGTATGCTTTGTGCTTTTGCTTGTTTTAATGACTTTAAGCTCTTTCAAATGGATGTTAAGAGTGCTTTTCTGAATGGTATTATTAAAGAGGAAGTTTATGTTAAACAATCTCCCGGATTTGAAGATTTTTAATTTCCTAATCACGTGTTCAAACTCCACAAAGCCCTTTATGGCCTCAAACAAGCTCCCCGTGCTTGGTATGAGCGCCTTAGCTCCTTTCTTGTTTCTCATAATTTTTCAAAGGGGAAAGTTGACACAACACTTTTTATTAAAATCCCATAATGGCACTCTCTTATTGGTTTAAATTTATGTCGATGATATTATTTTTGGTTCTACTAACAACACACTTTGTGTAGAATTTGCTAAAGTTATACAGAAAGAATTTGAAATGAGTATGATGGGCGAGCTTTCCTTCTTTTTGGGGTTACAAATCAAACAAGGACCCAAAGGAACCTTCATCAATCAAGCGAAATATACAAAGGACCTCCTCAAGCGTTTCGACCTCGAGTCATCCAAATTAATGAGGACTCCTATGGCCACAACGACAAAGCTTGACAATGATGAAGATGGCACATCGGTCGACATTCGTAAGTATAGAGGAGGTATGATCGGTAGTTTACTTTATTTAACTGCTAGCCGTTCTGATATCATGTTTAGTGTTTGCTTGTGTGCATGATATCAAGCCAATCCAAAGGAATCACACTTGTGTGCCGTTAAGCGTATTTTTCGTTATCTCAAAGGCACCATTAACATGGGTCTTTGGTATCCGAAATCCTCATCCTTCGAGCTTCACGGCTTTTCGGATGCGGATTTTGCCGGATGCAAGATTGCTTGAAAAAGCACTAGTAGCACATGTTAATTCCTCGGGAAGTCTTTGGTATCGTGGTTTAGTAAGAAACAAAATTATGTTGCTCTTTCAACCACTGAGGCCGAGTATATTGCGGCTGGTTGCAGTTGTGCACAAATGCTTTGGATGTCACAAACACTTTTAGATTATGGCATTTCTTATTCTTTCACCCCTATTAAATGTGATAACACTAGCTCAATCAATCTCACAAAAAACCCGATTTGTCACTCACGCACGAAGCACATTGAAATTAGATACCATTTTCTTCGTGACCATCAACAAAAGGGAGATATTCGTCTTAAATTTATTGATACTACCTATTAGTTAGCCGATATTTTCACCAAACCACTCCCGGAAGATCGCTTCACCTTCCTTTGCCGAGAATTAGGCATTTTATCCTTTGATCCGTAATCCCTCTTGTCCGGCACACCGACGGTATACAGCGGTATACCGGCGGCATGCCCTTTTTCGATTCAGAATTAGGTTCTGTCTCAAAACTCGGCATACTGTCGGTATACGTCGGCATACCGACGGCATGCCGGATCGAGGCGGACAGGATTTCAAAATTTAGATCTGCGCCCACCTTTATTCTTTTCTCACCTTTATTCTTTTCAACCCTCATTTAATTCTTTCTCATCCATCACATCCTTATTAACTACCCTCTCATCTTTCCCATTAATAACTTTCCATCTCATTTATTACCTATCTCTTCACATCCCCCTTTACTCCTCTTTTTACTCCACCTTCATCATTTCCAACCCACTAACCCTTAATATCCCTCCATTACATCCCTCTACAATCGTTCCCAACCCACCCTCCCATTATCTCCCTACTCTTCTCTCATCCTCTCCAAAACCCTAACCTTCCTCCATGGCCAATCCGAAGCGTCCCTGCTCCTCCTCTACCTTCTTCAACCCTTTCATCCCGGTGGCTCAACCTCACGGGTATGACCAGCGGGTCTTTACCACCTCCTTGGCGGCTGAGTTGTGGTTCCAACACTTCGTTCATCACAATGTCTTCAAGGGACGAGCGATAAATTGGAATCTCTTTCCCGGCCATGTCCCTTTGTTTGACGAGGCCGGACTCTCTTGCCTCCTTCGGCATCAAATACCCGTCTACCCCGCTGCCGTCCGTCTCTTCTATTGCAACTTGGTCCCGGACGACGAGCACAATGCCATTCAGTCGATGGTCAACGATCGTCATTTCCGTCTCACATTTCAGGACATCGGCAACATCCTTGGCATCCGGGACAGAGACGAGGCTCTGCCATCCTTAGCTGCTCTTCACTCCTCGGCGACGTCCCCCTTCGACGAGTTCTGCCGCATCATCTGCAAGGGCCCTAACCCTCCTGCTATCCCGACCCTTTTCGCACAGCTGGAGCCGTTTTACTATGAGCTCTATAGGATTGTGTGTCATACACTCTTTTCTAAGGGCGGGAACTACGATGCCATTACCGGCGATGCCCTGGTGTGCATGTATTATCTTTATGCAAGAAAGTCCTTCTCCTTCCCGAAGACTCTCCTTCTTCTCTTCAGGCGTGTCATGCCAGCGGGAAAGCAGAACCTTTACTACGGCTCCCTCATCACTCTCCTTCTGGAAGCCAAGCAAGTTGATCTCTCCCGTTACTCCTCGGACGGCGTCCCCTCCTATCTTACTGTTTCCTGTTCCGCTAGTGGCGCCTCTACTTCGCGTGCTTCGTCTTCCTAAGAGCCACCGGCTTCTACTCCTGCTGCTCCCGCATCTACTCCTCCTGCCTCCGGCCGCTACATGCCGCTGACTCAGTAGCACTTTGACATGCACATGGTGCAGGCAAAGGAACAGATGAGGGCTCATACTCGTGGCCTCGGGAATCTGATTCAGTCCCGCTTCCATGACCAAGCTTATTTTATCCAGCGCACTATTCAGGACCGGGACATGTATCTGGATCTTAATCTTCAAGATCTAATGTACCAGACTCCACGCTTCTCCGATCCCAATGCCTATGGGTTCATGTACCCGGACGGCATTGATCCTTACGGTGCCTTTCAACAAGCTCAGGATGGTGGAGACGATTCGGCGGACGATTAGGGGTGGCTTCCCTTTGGACGATGGTCTCGAATAATGCGTGTTTTAGTTATGTGTGTTTGTTTTTTTATGTTCTATCTTTTGCGGTCCTTCGGGGACCTTTGTGTGGTTGGTTCTAGTACTTTGATGTCCTACGGGGACTTGGTGGTTTGTGTCTGTCTCTTGTTATCAAACTCTCGTGGGGAGAGTCTCTTTTATTGTCTTTTGTAGTATGACCATATTGCATGTATTAAGCTTTCACTTCTATATATAAATACATGCTTTTTTATTCTATACTCTTGTTCTTATTATTGCTATTTTAAATTTGTTTTCCCATCTTTGACTAAGTGACAAAGGGGGAGAAAATGTATTGAGGGGGAGTTGTCTACCTACGGGGTAGTTACTCCCTGAAGATGCTATCTCTCTATTTTGTCAATTATCAAAATGGGAGAGATTGTTGGCACATTTTATTTTGATTATTCAAAGCATCTTCGTAGTTTAGTTTTCTGTATCTTCAGATTCAAATATTCTCAGAAGATCTACTACATAAAGTCCTTCCGTTCAAGTGCAACCATCTTTTACATCGAAGACTGAAGCAGTTACCGACGTTCCTTGCATAAGACGGTGTCCTCCTGCTTAGAGTCTTCGTGTCTGTACAAAGTCTAGGTATATCTGTAAACACCTAAGGACGAATGACAAGTAAAAGAACAAGTCAAAAATCAATTACCTACAAAGCGACATACCGGCGGCATGCTTCGACATGCTGGCGGTATACCATTTTTAGAGTCCAGAAAGTTGCTGTGACAAATTGTCGACATACTGACGGCATGCTTCGGCATACCGACGGTATACCATTTTTAGTGTCCAGAAAGTTGCTGTGACAAATTGTCGGCATACCGACGGCATGCTCTGGCATACCGGCGGTATACCGTTTTTAGCAACCCAAAAGTTACTGTGATAAATTGTCGGCATACCGACGGCATGCTCCGGCATACCGATGGTATAACGTTTTTAGCGACCCAAAACTTGCTGTGACAAAACGTCGGTATACCGACGGTATGCCGCGGCATACCAACGGTATACCGAGTTTCAAAGATTTGGTTTCTGAATTACTCTGACTAGTATTAATGGCAACATTTAATGCTCTCAAACGGTCATTAATATGACCGTTACTATTTGATCGGTATACCGACGGTATGTTGCTGCATACCGACGGCATGCCGGTCTGCCTGTATCCAGAGCATTAAATGCCACCCACTCTTGGTTTCTCTATAAAAAAAAGCTCTCTCTCTCTCTTGAGGCTTTCACCAACTCTTGCCATAAATTTTCCAGCAACCAAGAGCTCCACCATTAATACTCTTCCAAGCTTTTAATTGTCATCCTCTCCCAAAGTAATAGAGTATTTAAGAGTTGTAAATTTCGATCTTCACGTGTTAGAAGATCAACAAGTTTCTCTTCTCATTTATGTGAAGTTGGCGAGCCTTCTGTTTGCCATTGATTGTAAAAGTATAGAACAGTTTTATGGGAGGACTGAACTTAGACTCACAATACAAACTCGCTTGTACAAAGAAAGCCTAGGGACGAAAGCCTAGGTACAGCAGACTAAGTACAATTGTTTATTTTAGATTCTGGGGGGTGATGATAGAGGCTCGAGAAGACGATGACAGCCCTGCCTTATTCCTTGGACGATCGGTATGCAGCCTTGGCTCCAGAAGATTTGCTCGGCATTGAAGAAATGCTCTCTTTGCCCTCTCTCTGCTTTTTTCCCCAAGTCTTCTAATGCTCTCTGATCTCGAAAAGGGGTCTCTCTGGTCACACTCTCTCCGTTGTGTATATTGCCAGGGAATGTATCTATTTTGCAAGGGAATGGCACCTTGCTATTTATAGGAATGGGGTGTGATCATTAGGGTTACAATGATTGCTTCCTGGAGATGGCGGCGGCCTGTGGATTGGTCAATCTAGGCCATTCGTTTTGAGTGTGATGAATCTGGGCCATTAAGTGTAGATTACACCAAATCTCATCAGTAATTAAGGCTGATTGGAATAAATCTTCCTTATGATGATCTGCTGATGTCTGCGAATAAATTTGATTTATTCTCTTGTCATGTGTCCCAGATTATTAGGATTTGATCCAATCTCTGATTGCAATAAATCTGGGGAATTGATCGGCTTAGGACACGTATCCTAGGAGCCACTGGAGGGATCTGAACCGTATGAAAATTGAGCCGCATAAGGTTTGGGCCACGTATCAGGTCTGCTTTGGTAGTAGCCCTCCCCTCGAACTTTTGAACCGCATAGATATGGTCATTGCGAGCCGCATAGGGATGCATCCGCCTGAGCCGCATGGAGATGGTCCTCTTGAGCCGCATGGGAAGGCCTCCGCTTGAGCCGCATGAGACTGTTTCGGCCTGAGCCGCATAGGACGGCTTCATTCTGAACCGCATAGAAAGTCTTCGCTCGAGCCGCATACGAACGCCCACGTGGCAAGGCCACGTGGCATTTTTATGGATCTCGGAGGATTGTGTCAGAGATCTCTTTCTCTTCTCTAGGGGTCTGTCATTATGACGGAGTCATAATTACCTCTCTTGTGTCAGGGCTATCACTTTTTTCAGAGTTGTCAGCCGCCGAAGTAATTAATACAGCATAGGGCGGAGGGGAACACTGTTACGCCACGTGTCTTCTGAGCCGCATGGGATGTCTTGGGCCGTATGGTCCCTTATGCCGCATGACTTTCTGAGCCACATGGGCTTTATGAGCCGCATGGGGTTTTCAAGCTGCATGGATCATTTTTTATGCTTCTACACGACCCCCTTCAAAGTTTTCAATTTGCAAAATTGAAATACTTTGAATAAGAAGCATGGATGCATATTCTTCTAGCCGTATATGAAACCCTGACCGCATGGATAACTTGGCCGCATAGATTGTTCAGACGCATAGGTGGTTCAGCCGCAGGGGACTATTCAGCCGTATGGATGGCTTAGCCGCAGGGGACTTTTAAACCGCAGGGATATCTCAGCCGCATAGTTCCTTGCCACATCATTATGTCATGTATGCAAACCTTTTTGGGGCAGGATCCCAAGAGTTTCTGATCTTTAATTAGCTGGTCTGTATCGATAGCCGAAGAGTCGACTACTTTGTACGAGGCGTCGGTCTTGGTCCTCTATAAATAGAAGGGTATTTGGAGGGATTTCTCTCTTAAACTCTTCTTGATTTAAGATTTCTGTTTTGCTTTCTTCCTCTGACCGACAGACAACGATGGCACCTAGGGCTTCCAAGGCAGTAAAAAAGGCTGTGGCGAAGAGTAGGAAGTCGGCTTCGTCTTCAACTGCCGCACCCTCCGTTCGTCTTGACGTTCATGTTGTCGTCGAAGGTAAGGACTGTGTGAAAGATTGGGTGCTTTAAAACCCTAACAGATGCTGCTCTGCTGTATTGCTTCGTGCATAATCATTTGATGCGAGCTTTTTAAATTACGTGGTCCGCATACACGTCCCATGAGCCGTATGGAATATATTCCATGTCCGAGCCGCGTAAAAGTTGTCTTTAATCGGGCCACATGAACACTTCTGAATATCTTCTGACTATTTTTATCATTCATCATCACTTTTTTTTCGTCTTTTGGTTCTTGTAGTATCTCCATCGAATGCTGAGATTGCAGTGGTAGAAGAACCGTCGCTCCCTGGCATCAATCAGGGGCCTCCCTCTGTTAAGGAGGAGGTGATGAAAGAAGAATCGGCGCCTGAGAGGGACGGCATCCTCCCCACTATCGAGACTGCTGAGGGTGGTAGCGCTGGGAATTCTGATTCTCGAATTTTGGACGAGGATCTTCCTCAATTGCATCCTTCTTATGTAAGGTGGTTGAAGGAGTTGTATACGCACTTCTGCGACTATGGTTTTAAGGTTTCTCGTAAATGTCTATCTGTAGTCTTTGCTTCGTTTTACCTTTCTTCTTGTCAGCATGAAGAACTTTCCTATAACCGCGTTGATGTAACCGATTTTCAGAGGTACTAAGGACATGGTGAGTATGAGAGTTTCTTTGACGGAGCCTTTCCACTCAGAGGTAATAAGGACATGGCAGGAGTGGGTTCAATAAAGATGGGGTAAATAGAACGACTCAGAGGTAATGAGGACATGGAAGTTCTATGTAGGGGGTGATTTGTTTTTTGGCGGGAGTGAGACGACTCAGAGGTAATGAGGACATGGCCGTTTCAGAAATTTGTGGATCGCTTACCCTTTTTGTGCACTGGGAGTGCGGGTATTGGATCGTGAGGGAGGATCTCTTCCAGGAAGAAAGTTCAGAGGTATGATCATACATGACTTACTACCTGAAAGAGTGACCAGGATGTGAGTTCAGAGGCACCAGCGGGTACATGACTCGATATTGTGAAAGTGTGAGTTCAGTGGCACCAGCGGGCACATGACTCGATAATCTGGGATGTTGTGGATGTGAATTCAGCGGCACGAGAGGGTACATGACTCAATGATCTGGGAAAATTGTAAGGGTGAGTTCAGCGGTGCTAGCGGGCACGTGACTCAAAAATCTGAAAAATTGTGGATGTGAGTTCAGCGGTACCAGCGGGCAAATGACTCAATGATCTGGAGAATGTTATTTAGATATAGTATTTCTTTAGGAACTTGTTGTTGACGGGTAACATGAGCAAATCTCCATTCTATTTTACGAGGCGGTAGGCTCCGTTGGAGAATACGGCCTCAATGACAAATGGGCCTTCCCATTTTGGCTGGAACTTGCCGGCGGTCTTGTGAGTCATGACCATCTGTCTCCGAACTGCCAGAACGAGATCGCCCACCTGCAATGTTCTGATCTTGACCTTTTTGTTGAAGGTTCCGGAGATGCGTGCTTGGTATAGTTCGATCCTTTGCTGAGCTAGAAGGCATTTTTCATCTAAGACCTCCAACTCTTGTAGTCGACGTCGGTAGTTATCATCCGTCGTCAACTAATAAGTGAGGGCGACACGGAGTGAGGGTATTTGAGTCTCTAATGGGAGAACTGCCTCACTCCCGTACACCAGAGAGAATGGTGTATTCCCGGTAGCAGTTCGAACTGTAGTACGGTACGCCCATAAACATTTACCGAGCTTCTCGTTCCAGTCGCGTTTGTTGGAAGAGACAAATTTCTTGAGGAGTTTGATAATTGTTTTGTTGAATGCCTCTGCTAGCCCGTTTGCTGCTGGATTGTATGGTGTCGAAGCAAAGTTCTGGATGCGGTGCTTATCGCAGAACCGATAGAAGGCGTGGCTTGCAAACTGCGGACCATTGTCGTGGATAATCCTTCGGGGAAGTCCAAAGCGATAGATGACATGATGCTTGAGGAAGCTGATCACGTTCAAAGTTTTGACTTCTGTAAGTGGAACAGCTTCTGCCCATTTGGAGAATTAATCTGTGATTGCGAGTATGAAGCGATGTCCCCGGAAGGAAGGTGGAGTAATTGGACCAATAATATCCATCCTCCATTCTTCGAAGGGCCAGGATGCCACTGTCGGATGTAGAAATTCGGATGGCTGGTGAATGAAGTCCGCGTGGACTTGGCAGGCTTTGCACCTTTTTGCATAGTCTATCGCATGTGCCACCATCGTGGGCCAGTAGTAGCCCATTCGGCGAAGACGGTCTTGCAATTTAGGGCCAGGCTGATGGGCCCCGTAGACACCGTCATGAGCTTCTTGTACGGCTTCTTTGGCTTCTACGTTCGACAGATACCGAAGCAATAATCCATCATAGAATCGACGATACAGCATTTTCGTCTCTGTATCTTACAAGAATCTGAGAGAACGCCGTCTGATGGAGGTGGCTTCCTTTGGGTTCTCGGGCAGGATATCGTAGACGACGAAGTCGATAAACGGTTATCCCCAATCTGGGGCATCATTAATTGCCTGAACGGAATAAATTACCACGAATTCAATATTGTTCTTGGGACAGACCAGCTCGTGGCCTCTCACATCTACCGATTGAAGGGCATGATTCGGCACTGCTAGGGAAGCGGCCAGGCCTGCTAAGGCATCGGCTTTGATATTTCGGAGTCTGGGGACGTGTCCGATGAAGAACCCCTCGAACGACGAGATGATGTCGATCGCTATTTGGTGATAGGGTATCATGTCTTCGTGGCAAACTTCGTATGAGCCCCAGATTTGATTGACGATTAACTGAAAATCGCTGTATGCTTCGAGATATTCTACCCCCAGCTCCCTTGCAAGTTGGAGGCCAATGACCAGAGAGTTGTACTCGGCTATATTGTTAGAGCATGGTTTCGTGAGAGAGTAGGCGCGATTGATCACCAATCCGGAAGGGGAGACTAGCACTACTCCAACTCCGACGATGATGTTTCCCTTGGGTCCTGTTCTTGAAGCACCGTCGAAGAACATCCGCCATATGTTATCGTGAGAGGCTACATTTGAGTCGATGACCTCATCTGGGATTTTTTCATATATCCTGGACGACTCTGAGCCCGAATGGACTGCCAAAAAGTCTGCCAGGGCTTGATCTTTGACAGCCTTTTGCGGAATAAAGATCATATGATAAGGGGACAGCAATATTGCCTATGTAGCGAGGCGAGAGCTGAGTGCCCCTGGTTTAGTCATGAGGACCCTGAGAGGGTTGACTCGTGAGATCACATGTATTGTTTGTCCAGTGACATAGTGTCGCATCTTCTGAATGGCAAACACCAGGGCAAGGCATTCCTTCTCCACAGTGGTATATCGGTGCTCTGGCCCAATCATCATTCGACTGAGGTAATATATGGCTTGCTCCTGGCCTGCATCATTGTTTTGTGCCAGCAGAGCTCCGAGGGAATGCAACATTGCTCGTACGTAGAGCAGGAATAGTTTTACAGCAACCGGAGCCACCAGGATGGGAGGATTTGACAAATATTCTTTGATGCTGTCGAAGGCACGCTGGCATTCTTCGTCCCATACGAACGAGACACCTTTCTTCATGAGGTGGGTGAATGGTCGACATCGCCCGGAGAGGTTAGAGATAAATCTTCTGATGTAAACTAGCCTCCCTTGAAGGCCCCTGAGTTCGCGGAGATTTTTCGGGGGACCCATCTCCATAATTGCCTTTGTCTTCTCAGGGTCTACATGAATACCCTGGGCGGTGAAGATGAAACCTAAGAACTTTTCGCTGGATACGCCTAAGAAAGATTTTGTAGGGTTCATTTTCAAATTGTGCGCTCGCATCAGATCGAATACCGTCCTCAGATCCTTTAGATGGTCTTCCTTACGACGACTCTTGACGGCGATGTCATCAACATGGCATTCCACCGTCTTGTGTAAGTGTTCTCTGAAGATGATACTCATGGCTCGTTGACATATGGCGCCAGCATTCTTTAAACCGAAAGGCATGACTGTGTAATAGTATGTGCCAATTAGTGTTCAGAATGATGTATGCTTTTCGTCGTCAGGAGACATCTTGATTTGGTTGTACCCCGAGAATCCATCCATAAATGACATGCGTTCGAAGCCGCAGGTGTTGTCAATTATGATGTCTGTGATAGGGAGGAGGAATTCATCTTTGGGATATGCCTCATTCAGATTGCGGAAGTCGATGCAGATTCGAATCTTTCCATTTTTCTTAAGGACGGGTACTATATTGGCGACCCAGTCGGGATGTTGCTCTTTACGTATGAAGCCGCTGGCTATCAGTTTGTTGACTTCGGTTTTGATCGCATCTATGATTCCTTGGCGGAAGCGTCGCTGTTGTTGCTTGACTGGCTTTGCGTCCGGTTGAATGTTGAGTTTGTGAAGAACAATATTGGGATTTAACCTCGGCATGTCTTCATAGCTCCATGCGAACACATCAATGTACTCTTTGACAAGTTCCAGCATTGATTCTCGCTCCTCGTCTGTTAAGCTTTTACTGACGAAGATTGGTTTTGGGGAAGATTTGCTGCCGAGGTCGACCTGGATAACCTCATCTTCAGTAGGAGGGTCCCTCAGTTCGAACCGCTTTTCCCATTGCGCATCCAGCTGCTGGGCCTACAGCTCTAGTTCGAGGATGTCTTCGTCTTCTTCATAGGCATCGGCGAATGCCATGTTGACTGATAAGACTTGTCTGAATACATCTCCGATGCTGGTATCAGAGTCAGAAGTTGGTGACCCGGTCGAATGTGAATGCCAGTCACATTCTTCATCTGAACTTTCAGGGGTCGTCGTGGGTGTTACATACCCTAATCCACATCGAGTCTTGCTATAGTAGTCCCGTGGTTTGCCTGTCGGGACCAGTGGCTTCAAAGGTAATCGTCGCCCCGTGCCGTAATTCAAGCCTGGCGTAGTCTCCAGATCATACCCTTGTTTTTGCATGAGATATTTAGATTAGGGGATATAGAGATACAGAGGCATTCTCCCGGCATCTGATCCAAGGTCGACTTCTTCTATGGTGAAGAGATGAGGATCGTCCTTCCGGTCGAAGATGATTGGGTGGTCCCCTCCCTCGATTATGCGGTAAGCGTCTTCTGCTGGAGTAAGCTGGATTGAGGTGTGCACATTTGTTACATGTGTGTGGAGGTGAGTGCCTATACCGTGTTCCATAGCATATATCGTACAGAGCTTATTACACTCGAGGTAGTTCAAATATAGCCCTTTATTGATGAAGTAAGGTATCTTTTCTAGGGGGATTACATTATCTATGGAGGGAACATCAGTATGGGCAACCACATACTTGGCTAGCTCCGGTTCCTCTTCAGCTACCCCCTGTATAAACGAAGACTGAGAGGACGACCTGGGCAGCTCGATCTTGAGCGGTTCAGAGCATGGAGTTGTTGGCAAACTAGCAACCCCCAGCTTGGCACTCGATGCTGGGCGGGGAGTGGTTGGTTCGGTAGAAGTTCCAGGCCTTGCATTGGGGTGACGACCCTTCTTGGGAAGGCGTATCGTCATTGTCTTGTCGGAGGGATTGAGCTTCTCCGTTTGAGACTGGCCGGCTCTCGGCAGCCTAATTATCAGCGGCTCCGTTGTGGGTCTTGGCACTTGGCCAGACCTTGGCAGCCGGATTATCATCTGCTCTTCTTGCGCCGAGAGGCTGATTGCGTCCTTACGCAGAGTGGCGGTAAGGGGTACTGACTTGCCAGGTTTGCGAGTTTGGAGGTGGATCGTCAGAGGCTCTTCTGATCATGTGGTTGTCTCGGTACTAGCTTGTACATCTCCTTTACCAAGATGCTTCTTCGACTTTTCGTATAGGCAGGAGTCTGAGTAGTAGGATTCGACCCCTTTGAAGGGATCGATATCAGCAAATTCCGTCCTCACGAAGCCGTATTTGTCGACATATTTGAAGCATTGGTGCAGCATGAAAGGCACGATCATATAATCGTGTATCCATGGACGCCCCAGGAGGATGTTGTAAGAAGTGTCTGCATCTATGATGTAGCAGGTGACTTCGGATTGGAGGTCGCCAATTTGACACTTCAGACGAATCTTCCCAATTGGGTAGCTCCTGCCCGAATTGAAACAGCTAATGGCGGTGCTTGTAGGCGTCAGGTGATGCATTGGGATACGGAGATGATATAGTAGACCCTTCGGGATAATGCTTATGAAAGAGCCAGGATCAATGTGCATTCGATCCACCTTTACGTCGCCGATGTATCCAGTGTAGTATAGCGGGCGATCATGCATATTAGTTATGATGAGCATGTCCTACGGAGTGAAGAAGATGTTGGACATTGCTCTCGTACAGGCGCTGTCTTGGAGATCTGCAGGCGGGATTTCTCCTGTGAGGTTGACCTGAGCGAGGTATACATCGGCGTTTTGGAGTGCATCGCTCAGAGCTGCACGAACATCCTTGGAGAGTCTTAGAAGCTCTTATAATGAAAACTTGGCCGATGTGTTGGCCAATTATACTAAGATGTCGAAGTTGTAGGGTTCTCCAGCCCTTGTGATGCCTCTTTTCGGAGGGTTTTGTCAAAGCGAGTCTCCTTCGGCCTAGGCTTGTCGGTCGTCGGAGGCTGAGCCGGTCCCGGAGCATCAGTTGTAGTAGTTTGATGATCTTCAGCTGGATTGTCAACCACAGGTTGGGATTGTGCCCCAGACCGCGTGACGATGGCTGTAGCTTCTTCGATGTCTGCCGAGATCGTGCGGCAAGACCTAATTTTTCTACTCTTCTTCTTACAGGTAGACGACGATATGGGCCGAGTCACTTCCGATACCAAGTCTGGATGGATCCATATGACCTTCCCTCGTGATGTGGTGAGGGGCACTAGACCAGTGGTCTGATCTCGGGGAGGAGGAAGATTAGCGATCTCCATTGTTGCCAGAGGTATGGGGACTACTCCGTCTTGAGTTTCCATCGGAGGGAAACTACCGAATTGTACTGACACCATGTTGGCTGCCACGGTTACCTCTTCGAAATTGATAGCCAGGGCATTCGATTCGATGAGGTTTTGGATGTACCGTTTTAGCTGGTAGCAGTCGTGTGTAGCATGGTGGACGTAGCGGTGATAATGGCAGTACTTTGGGTTCTCCATCTCTGCCGACCGCGGTTCCCATCTTGGTGGGGGGAGCTGAATTCTGTCTCCTTGTATGAGCATGTCCAAGATGGGCTTGACGTGACCGTCTTCGAAGGAGTAAGTGATTTGAGGCCATTGTTTGTCTGCTGGCTTTGGCTCAGGTTTTTGTGCTGTGTCGGCCACCATAGCCTGCTTTCTCCTGCTATCCCGATTGTTGGAGGGGCTACCCCCATTATCGTTGTTGGGACGCTTGCCTTTGCTCTCTCCGTCGGAGATGTGCAATCCCAGTTGGCGAGCCTTCTTCAGTCGTTCTTCGGCGCTTGTGGCATTGATGATGAACGTCTTCCAATCCTTGAATTGACTTTCGCCCATCCAGAGACTGATTGTTAGAAGCAGTCTCTTTTGGCAAATTTCAATTGAGGAGGAATCCGGGTTTCCAGAGGGCAACTTCATGGCGGTTTGGCGGAACCTCTCGATGTAGTTTCTTGTCAGCTCCTTCTCCCCTTGGACGACGTCCATGAGGGTAGACATGGTGATGTCCTGCCCTACTTCATAGAATCTCTCCAAGAACATGCGCTTGAAGCCGGCAAAGGAGTGGATGTAGTTGTCCGGCAGATTGTGATACCAGTCGAAGGCGACTCCTTCCAATGCCCCGATGAATAATTTTGTGAGAATGACATCGTCATGGGGCAGATGGTCGGTGGTGACCTCGAAGTAAGTGATGTATCGACTTGTTGAGGTCTTGCCATCATAAGGATTTATGTTGAACGACTTATATCTTGGTGGTAATGGAACATCCCTCCATGCAGCAGGGTACGGTTGCCGTATTCTGAGGTCTTGAGAGTTTTCTCGAGCGTGGAACATGGCTCGGAGCTCTTGGACCTCTCTTCTCGCTTCGTGGGCCTCATCCATAGCGGTGGGGGCCGTCGTTTCAGGAGGATCATTGCCCAGGTTGGGTGCCGCCGAATTTGAGTCCGTATTGACCGCGGGACCCGCACTTGTTTGGCCAGGCGTCCCTCCTTGCAGAGTTGGAAGGGCGACTTTGATCTCGTCTACAGATTTGACCAAAGCAAGCAATATGGCTTCGAGACTGTCGATGTGCTGGCGATCACTGGAACCACCTTGGTTGCTGTCTGTCATGAATACTGTCTTCACATGAGGAGAGATAGATGGAGCGGTGGAGGAAGTGCCCTCCGAATCGTACCCCTGTAGTGAGAAGTCATCGGGGTATGTGGGTATGTTCCCCTCTGATTTAGACTCAGAAGGAACAGTACCCGCAGTCTCCGAGTTCACCTCGTCTTGAGAGTCATGGACGTCCTCGGGGACGTCGAGGTTTGCTGTATCCGATGGAAGAGTTGACTCCCCTGGCTCGTCTTCTTGGAACATCAGATTGCTGTGGATGCTCGGAGGGGTGCTACCTCCAGCCCCAGCAACCCCCTGCGTTGTGGATGACGAATCTTCCACTGTAGCAAATTTTGTCTTAGAACGAGTACCTTAGAAAACTCTGGTGGTGGGCACCCGTTTGGACGACAGTCTTTTAGTCGCAGTGGTTAAAATCTTCGGGCTGGGAACATTTGTCTTCTTCCCCCTTCAATCAGCGGGGACTTTGCAAGCGGAGTTGCAGGAGGCGACGGGTAGTACCTCGTCTTCTGAAGATGGTTGTTGCAGTCTTTGAAAGACAGACTGCCGGTCTTCTCGTATCGTCGTACTGTTGCAGCAGCAGTTGAGGATGACTTGGGTGCAGTGACGTCCGTGGGAGGACTCTTTGCACCCCGATGCATCTTCTCTTTCCTTGCATTTGTGGAGGATGGCCTCACGCAAGTTAGATGGGTCTGGACCGACCATGTTTGCTCTCGGGATTTTTGGGACTTTTGCGAACCTCTCTGTCCGTCTACCGCCGGGGGCTGGACTCGAGTGGTTCTGTACAACTTCCCATCTGAGGCCCGCATAGCAGTATGTAGAATGCTCGGATGGTCAGAGGTCAAATCAGCGGACCGAACTCGCCAGGCTCGTGCTGTTTTAGACTTCTTCGCTCTAGTGCGTACGGGCACATAGTAGGAAGAGTCTAAGTGATACTGGAGAGAGTCAGACATATCTTCTTGGAAGCACAAGAGATCAGGACCGTACGAGAGGCGGTCGAAGACAGAGCCGCGGAGAGTAGGCGTCATGCGGCAGTCATCGTTGGTCCATATGCGGCTAGCAGACATAGCCGTATAAGCTTTCTTCATGCGGCTGGAAGTCTCAGCCGCATGAGCCTTCTTTATGTGGCTGGATGATCTGGCCGCATGGATTTTCTTCATGCGGCCGGTAGATCCACCCACATGAGCCTCCTGCATGTGGTTGACAGACTTGGCCATAGGAGTGCTCGGCTTCTTGTGGCGTATAGAGTCGATCTTTGTCCCTATAAGTTTGGCATCTTAATGCTTTCCTCTGCCGGACTCGGGGACAGCAGAGTTCTCTACGGCTCGAAGTGGAGCTGTATGAGAATCATCCTCGCCGCCTTGGGTAGCAGAGAGTACCCCGTCCAGAGCTTGTGGAGGAGTAAACGATTTTGGCCTCCACTCGCAGCGAGCTTTCTTTGTGCGGGTTCGCTTCTGGATCGGGCCAGCACTTTCTTCCGAGAGTATCTCTTCAAATGCTTGTTGGTCGAAACGAACGACCATCTTCTGTTGCGTGGAGCCAAGCTTGGCTGCATTCGACTGCGTCACCAACTCCTCAGCCGTGGAGAAGTTTGTCTCCAGCAGAGTCGCCATCGTGTTTGCAATTGATTGTAAAAGTACAGAACAGTTTTATGGGAGGACTGAACTTAGACTCACAATACAAACTCGCTTGTACAAAGAAAGCCTAGGGACGAAAGCCTAGGTACAGCAGACTAAGTACAATTGTTTATTTTAGATTCTGGGGGTGACGATAGAGGCTCGGGAAGGCGACGGCAGCCCTGCCTTACTCCTTGGACGATAGGTATGCAGCCTTGGCTCCAGAAGATTTACTCGGCGTTAAAGAAATGCTCTCTTTGCTCTCTCTCTGCTTTTGCCTCCAAGTCTTCTAATGCTCTCTGATCTCGAAAAGGGGTCTCTCTGATCACACTCTCTCCGTTGTGTATATTGCCAAGGAATGTATCTATTTTGCAAGGGAATGGCACATTGCTATTTATAGGAATGGGGTATGATCATTAGGGTTGCAATGATTGCTTCCTGGAGATGGCGACGGCCTGTGGATTGGTCAATCTAGGCCATTCATTTTGAGTGTGATGAATCTGGGCCATTAAGTGTAGATTATACCAAATCTCATCAGTAATTAAGGCTGATGGGAATAAATCTTTCTCATGATGATTTGCTGATGTCTGCGAATAAATTTGATTTATTCTCCTGCCACGTGTCCCAGATTATTGGGATTTGACCCAATCTCTGATTGCAATAAATCTGGTGAATTGATCGGCTTAGGACACGTGTCCTAGGAGCCACTGGGGGATCTGAACCGTATGAAGATTGAGCCGTATAAGGTTTGGGCCGCATAAGGTTTGGGCCACGTGTCAGGGATGCTTTGGTAGTGGCCCTCCCCTCGAACTTTTGAACCGCATGGAGATGGTCATTGCGAGCCGCATAGGGATGCATCCGCCTGAGCCGCATGGAAATGGTCCTCTTGAGCCGCATGGGAAGGCCTCCGCTTGAGCCGCATGAGACTATTTCGGCCTGAGACGCATAGAACGGCTTCATTCTGAACCGCATGGGAAGTCTTCGCTCGAGCCGCATACGAACGCCCACATGGCAAGGCCACATGGCATTTTTATGGATCTCGGGGGATTGTGTCAGTGATCTCTTTCTCTTCCCTAGGGGTCTGTCATTATGACAGAGTCATAATTACCTCTCTTGTGTCAGGGCTGTCACTTTTTTCAGAGTTGTCAGCCGCCAAAGTAATTAATGCAGCATAGGACTGAGGGGAACACTGTTACGCCACGTGTCTTCTGAGCCGCATGGGATGTCTTGGGCCGCATGGTCCCTTATACCGCATGACTTTCTGAGCCGCATGGGATTTTCTAGCCGCATGGATCATTTTCCATGCTTCTACACCTTCGTAAGAAAACTCGTGTGTTGAAGTTGGCGAGTCTTCGGATCCAAACTCGTGTTGAAGTTGGCTAGTTCTTCGAATCCAAACACGTGTGTACTATTTGATATAATAGTGGATTTAAGCCGGAGAAAATTCTGGGAGTGGATTGCCTCAAGCGAGGATACCAGGATACATCTTGTGTTTGATCTTCTCTCTCTTTATTTTTATTTGTCATATATTGCTTCTGTTGCACTAGTTATTTTTTATTTTCCTATTCACCCCCCTCTAGGGTTGTACAGAAATTATATCTGGCTTCACTCTCGCAAAGAATTACTGCTATAGACAGTTAGTAACTTGAATAAGAAGAGAATAATAAAAGCTTGATAAAAAGATATCATGAATACGAAAAACAATCATCTTTATACAAAAGAGATAATATCCATTAAATGAACATTTAAGATGAGACAATCAAAAGATATTTTAATTTAGCATTTATAAATCAAAATACGATAAATAATCATATAAGTCAAAAGACGACATAAATTGATCTATGCAACATAAATTGATCTATGCAACAGTATCTCACAATAGACAAGATAGATCATCATATGTTACCTTTTGTAAAATATTAACAGATAATATTGTCCATGTAGCTCCCCTTTCTGAAATATTTTGAAATATCTTAATTTTATTTAGTTTTATTTAAATGATGATTTTATATTATTATAAATTATTATTTAGTTAATTATTACCGTAGGTAGTTTTAATCATGGTTGAGAATTAGAGTACAAGACAACTAGGAATCATGGCACAGATAGTGCAGTGGCGTGCCTCGATTAGTGTATTAGCCATGCCAAGGAAGGCCGAGCCATAGTGATGTCCTAACTAAGAAAATCAGGCCAAGTTGCGACTTAACCCTATAGAATGTTTTAATTATTTATTAATTAATTATTGACCTGTAGGAGACCCGTTGGTGTCGATTTAGTCCGAGCTGGGCCCGAACCAAATCCAAGCCTTGTAGGTATGTAGCAAGACCAAAGACGACCATGTAGGCATATTTATGTGTGTACAAATAGTTCCTAAATTATTTTGGGTATTAATGTACATTTTAATTATTTGGATATCTGTACAAAAGTTGGCATTTTATTATTAAATATTTTACAATATTTGTAAAATTTTCTGGACTCGGATAAGGGTGAATAGTATGGATTCACCAGACCACTATTTAATTATTTTATTATTTTATGGTGATTAAATAAATATATTTTATTACTGGATCGATACTCTATCTTTGGAAATTGGATAAATACTTTTATATTATGATATGGACGCATTTTGGATAAATATATGTGTACACATTATAATTCATATTCACCTTTATATATGTGCTAATTTTCTATATACGTGCATATTATATTTAGGAATATATATACGCATATAAAATATATAAATGTGTATGTATATATGAATATATATTACATATGTATGTATACATAAATATATTGTGTATGTAGGTATATATAAATATATCATGTATGTATATGTATGTATATACACATATATATCAAATATGTACACTGGATTTATATATACAAATATATATATGATACAAATATAGAAAGTTTTTAGGAATAAAAGAAAAACAACTAATACTATACCCAGCCCCAGGCCTGAACCCCGAACCCACAGGCTTACTTCCCAGTCGGCCCAGCCTGGCCCCCTCCCCACAGGCCCAACTCTCCAATACCAAACAGCACAGTACTGCTAAGCACCCCAAACCCGAGTACACAATAACCCCCAACCCGACTGATGAGCCGCGCGTATAAGTAGCATCTACCGAGAGAAAAGAGAGGAAGAAACGCACGCGAACCCTAAACCTTACTACTCGTGCCGACTCCCACAATGTTGGGCGATCCCACGCGCACCCTCGGTGCCGCCATGCACCGCCGGCCGGCTGGAGAGCTCCGCGCGCGCACAGGTGCGGGTGGCAGCAACAGCATATGCGACAGGTACGGTTTCATCGCTTTATTTTCTCGCTTACAATCGACGATTTTTGATTTCGTAAAATCATATGGACAGCCAACGTAACCCACTTCGAGTCCCTTTAAATACTTAGTTTTGCTTTGCGTCATGTGCATCGGAAAATGAGCCCGAAGTTCGGGAAAAACCTGTCCCGGAACAGGACGTTTAACAGTCCAATCACATGTTTTTGAAGGGGATTCTAGAACAGAATAATAGAAATTTTAGGAATCTATTTGAACACCTTTTTAGCCAACATATACAGGATTACAACACCTTTTATAGAACCTGAATTCATAAAGAATCTAGAAATTTATCCGATCCCGAAGTTTTAGAAAAATCTGTTTTGAACAATAGAAAAACATTGAAAATCCTTCCACACGACGTGCGTCCCGCCATTCTGGGCGACGTGGTCGCGAACCGAAAGTATCGAAAGTTGTGTAACAGCTTCGTGGTCGTGTGGACTTTGACGGAATTCAAATTGGTCGCGTGTGCGCGACGAATTTGATGCGTATCCGTCGAAATTCACTATATCGTACACTTTGCAAATTCTCCAATTACTTTGTGCACGCTCGTCAGATCGAGACGAAACTTGCGCCATCAGGACCGTATCATTTTTCTGGTCATGTATGCCAAGTTTGGTCCAATTCTGAGACAGTTGACAAAATCACCGTTTTGCGGGCCTCGCTGTTCCACTCAACGGGCGATTTTGGACACGGCCTGCCGGAATCCAACTTTGGACATACGGTTGGGTTCATATCGAAATACTGGATCCATAGACATATAGTTTGATGACTTTAGAGACCGTTGACTCTGGCACACTTTTCGGTGCAAAGCGGGTCCAACGACGGACACCGTTTTTGCCCGAAATTACCATTTTGCCTCTGTGTCCAGAATTGGACTTAAGGACAGGCAATCCTAGCTAATTTGACTATTCTGAAAACGTTGGTAATGTTTATTTTAGCATCCAGAGAATTCTACATGTGTTGATTGATTGTGGCTCATTGAGTGGTATAGTATTATTGGTTTCTCCAGCTAAGGATCTCAGGAAAGTGCACTTTCTGATTGCTTTCCGATTCATAAAAGTGTTTTCATTTCATGTTTATACATACATCTTGCTGTTTGTTGACACGCTCGTCACACGAAGTAGTCGAGAGGGGAAATATCTAAGTAGACATGTGAACTACCCAGAACTATCCCATAAGTCTATTCTTGAATAATAGCCGCTGTACACGACACGTACAGTGTGCCGGATTTACCTCCTAGCCGTTCACATGTCGAAACAGATATTTCACACCACCTAGATAGATGTCTTTTATTAGTTTTTTCTTGTTTACTTCTCTATCGTGCTATGTCATCAGTTTTCTTACTAGCTTTCATATTCCATATGTTATTTTCATGTCTTGTCAATTCTAATATGTTTTGCATTACCGTCGGTTTGTGTAATTGTTCCAATCCTGACTGGATAACCAACATTTTCAGGTTTAGCCGCGATCACTGTTAGCATTGGGAAGGCTTGGGTATGCTGAAGTCAAACCTAGAAAAGATAGCATTGTATCAATTTTATTAATTGTAAAAGCTTGTAATTCCTTTAATTTTAAATGTTATAATAAATTAGAAATGTGAATGAGCAGCAAATGTTTATTTTGAGCATTTATTTTCTTGCGGGCTTGACAGTGTTCTACCGCCGACTCTGCGGCGTAGGCTAGCTTGGACACGTCTCGTATCCGAAAAGCGGGTGCGGGTTGTGACAAATTTTTGTGGTGGCCCATGCAGGTCTGATTTTGTAAAAGATTACGAACTCGTGATGGTACATTAGTCGTACTATTGCGAGCTTGTGCCCAGGAAATGCTCATTCAAAATTAGGATTAAAATGATTTAGGAGAATAACTAGGATAAGGGTCCCTTATTAATTTGACTAATTGGGTAGTAAAGATTTTATGATACGCCATGCAATTTAGATACGGAATTGTTGAATTCAGATAACTTGCTAGATCCCTACAACACACTATTGCTTTTGATGTAATGATATGATCCAACATGGGTGTACTACTCACTTGATTAGTTAGGCTTTTCCATAATTAAGGGTGTAATCTCGATAACCTGTTCAGTTTTCTTTTGCTCTATCTAGATTAAATTTCATATCATGAATTGGAATTGCCTGTTTTAAATTCTCTTTTGCTGTAAGAACTTAGTTTATAATTTCTGATTTTGCAATTCGGGTGTGAATCTCGAGGTAGATTGCTTTGAGATTTTCCCTTAACCATAGAAATGCATATGAGATAAATACTATAGTGTTTGTAATTCTTTTGTCTTTAGTCATTTCCTTTATGTTAAATCTTTGTTTTAAATATAGTGACTGATAGGACAAATACCTACGCTCTATTTCAGTCAACTTGTTTGAATCTCTAGAAGCTCATGGACTTTACGGTTATAGTTAGAGGAATATTAGTTAACCCATAAAGTTTAGACAGCAGGACACTTTCGTCAATTATTTGAGAGTGGAGAATGTGGGTTCACTGCAGCCAGCAGCGCACTGGCGAGGCATAACCTACAGAATTGAAATCGTCTCGATGAACCATAGTCTATGGAACATTGCTAAAGCTAGGTTCACAATTGACCTCTTTTAGATCTTAGATACCC
>JANAVB010024846.1:0-88890 GCA_029216955.1 Iris pallida
TATATATAATATATTAAAATATATATTATATATATATATATTATAATATATAATTATTATATATATATATATTAGGTACTAAGTTGAAAGTATTCGAACAAATCGTGATAGCTTCAAAGCAATGAGATAATTTTTTGATATAAAAAACATAATTTGTATCTAATCAATATTGTATGAATATATACGGTACATGCAGAATCATTCACGTATAAGAGAGAATGAGTCGATACTTAGTTGACCGTTCGTGGATGAACAATCAGCGACATGAGAGCAAGATTTGTTTGACGGATGATTTCAAGGCTAGCGTCGAGGAATTTATGAGATACGCCAGTAGCCAACCTTATTTTATGGACGCTCATAAAGTATCCTTATGTCAATTGTCGTAATATATCATTCAAAGAAGTAGATCTCATGAGAGAGCTCCTCTACAAGAAGGGTTTCACACCAAACTACAATGAGTGGACCGCTCAAGGAGAACCTTTGGTTCCGCAATATCAGTCCTCCTTCAATACGGAGGGGGAGAGTCCACTCTTGGAGACCACTTCCAATATCGGCATCAAATTTATAACCACTGATAAGCCTATCATTCACTTATTTGTCTACGAGGAGGCTAATTACACAAAGAATTCCAAAATTTGTGTAAGGGGTTCAGTCTACGATGCCGATCCAGAATTTGACTATTACGGTGTTCTAAGAGATATTGTAAAGCATGATTACTCTTTTGATACCAAAATTGTGTTGTTTAAATGTGATTGGTTCGACACAACACCCATGCAAGGATGGAGAATTGACAAAGAGTTTGGATTTTTTGATATAAAACACAAAAAAGATATGTAAGTTTTGAACCATTTGTGTCGGCTAGTCAAACGGTCCATGTGTACTACACGAGTTATCCTAGTCGACGTTGCACTACTCGTGATTGGTGGGATGTATGCAAAACTAAAGCAAGAAATACATATAATATTAGAGATCAAGCATACCAGGAGGATGAGGTAGTCATGTCTCAACAAACATATATGAGTTTAGCCGGCGTTGACGATATGGAGGTTGACGTTACTGTAGAGGATGATATAGTTGACAAAGAGCTTGACATAGAGGACTTACCTTATGTAGAGGAGGAGTCTGAAATGGACGTATCCGATGAGGAAGAAGAATTTGAAGATGAAGGTGAAAGTGGAAGTGATAGTGAAAATGAAAAAGATAAAGATGAAGAAGATTCAGAATACCAAGAAGATGAAGAAGATTAGTACGTATTACCTACTTATGAGTATCATCACACCATTTTTTTATTTCTATTAGATTAACTTTGATTATTTGTATCAACACACCATTTTTTTTTATTTCTATTAGATTTGTATTGATTATTTGTATCATCACACCATTTTTTTTATTTCTTTCAAATTTACATATGGCGGGTCGAGGCCGTATACGACGTCGAGGATCTGGGTCCCGCCCTCCTACTCCTCCTAGTACTCCATCTGCAGGTCGCAGAGTTAGCGAGGACGATTTGGTTGATAATGAGGATGGCTTATCTCCGCCGTTCACTCGCTCATCGGTCGACGGAGCTAGTCCTGATATTCTTTCAGCATCTACTCCTACCGGTATTGGTGCCCCGTCTTCTACGTCGGAGGCTACACCAGTCGCTTCTACTGGGACGAATCCATATCCTGGCCTTTTGGTGGACAGTGGAGTGTACATACGTCGACCCGAATTTGTAGATCCTCCTACTCTACCAGAGTGGCCAGCCAACATCACTCTTCCAGAGCCGTGGGCCGATGGAGCGACGTAAGTTTATAATTGTTATTATACACATTTATTCATACTTTCTTTATTTTCTAATGGTACATTATTTTGTTAATTTCAGGTTCTTTCCACTCCAGGCTGGTAGAGATTTGGGGGACTTGATGTATCGTCAAATCTATGGTCCCTATCTAAACTTTGGGGATATCTCACTTGATAGACGATTCATTTGGCTCGAGATGCTTGGGGTATGCCTAAATAATACCGTCTTTGTTTACAACATTTCTTAAATATTTGCTCATTTATTTTTATTTGTTCTTATTTGCAGAAGTTGTACTGGTGATCGACACACAGAGATCAAGTAATCCGAAAGTGCTACAGGTCCGTCGTCGGCAAGAGGTTGAGGGATATGGTCAACGACCAGAAGGCGTTGGCTACACTAAATAGTGCTCTTCGCAAGGATGATTGAAGAAGGAATTCTGGGAGGCGATGAAGAAGAAGATGGACACTCTGACCTATACGACCAAGTGTGGGAAGGCGAAGGCTGCCCGTGCTAAGAGTGGTCACCACACGGGTGGATCCATCCCAATTTTAGAGCATTATCGACGGCTGGTGAGTATTATTTGTTATTTCTTCAATTGTTTAACTTTAAAGTTTAGTTATAAATTGATATTTAATTGTTATAGTGCGAGGAGGTCGCCAGGGCAGGTGGAGACCCGAACGTCATCCACTACTAAAAATGCTATATTAGTGACGTTGTTTAGCGACGAAAAAAATACCGTCGCTAAATATATAATATAGCGACTCCCTTCTATTGACATCGCAAAACGTCGCTGAAAAGCAACGTTCAGCGACACTAGATACATTACGTCGCGAAATAGCGATGTTCAGCAACATATTATTAAAATATATCGCCTATATTAAAATGATTGCGACAGTTAGCGACGTCGACTGTTGACGTCGCTAACTTTTTTACTTAGGGCACAGTCCTGTTTCCTTTTTCCCCCTCACTCGAAAACTCAAAAATTTCGTAATCGAGCTCTCGGCGCATCCCTCCCCCCTGACGACTCCCTCCCCCCCCCCCCCCGACGACACCCTCCCCCCGGCGACCCCTACCCCCCCCCCCCCCCCGTCGAGCTCCTCATCCCCCAATCCAAGCTACTCCTCCTCTCCGGTAAACCCTAACCTAACTCCTCCTCCTCCTTCTCTCTCCCCCCCCCACACACACACACAGAGAGACACACACACACACACACACACGGACACACACACACGATTAGGTTTAGTGATGAGATTTGGGGGCTTGGGTTTATTTAAGGTATTAACCTATATATGTAATGGGTATTAACCTATATATGTAATGGGTTTATCCTATATATGTAATGGGTATTAACCTATATATGTAATGGGTTTATCCTAAAATTGTCTTGCCTTGCCTTAGGAATAGGTATTAACCTATATATATAATGGGTTTATCCATCTTGATTTAGCACTGCCTAGTATCAGTCCTATTGGGGATTAGGTTTAGTGATGAGATTTGGGGGCTTGAGTTTATTTAAGTGTCTTAACTACCAAGAGCATGTATTGATTACTTCTTACAGTTCAGTATGAGATTTGGATGGTTTTGGTGAGGGATAATGTACCTGGGGGCCTGACCTTGTACTATCCAGACTTTGTGCAGACCATGGGTACTTGGTATGAAGCCACTTCTTGCATTGATCTCATTCCTGATCTACTTAATAACCATGTACTGTCTCTTTGACAAATTTCCTAAAGTTTTCGAGCGTACCCATAAGCGAAAGAAGGATGGAAAGCTCGTAGATGATCGGACGACCAAAGCCTATATAAGTTTTCCGAGTTCTATATCTAATTATATTTCTTCTTTATCTTTACGTACTTAACTATATTAGTTTACCTAAATAGTTAGTCCTAACTCTAATATGAATATTAACTCTAAATCATAACCCTAAGTAGCATTATAAATCAAAGAAAAATTTAGGAGACGTATGAGAACCTAACCATAACAATACTTAATTGTAACTAAAAAATGAATATTAACTCTAAATCTATTCACCTATATAAATATAGGAGACATATGAGACTTTAGAGAGTCGAGTCGGTGAGGGAGGGACTGCCGAGGGGGGAGCTGGGACTAGTCAGCCATCGACGCCGGCTGTAAGGAATGATTTGTGGATACAAGCCGTCAGTAGAGGGAAAAGGGGTAGCGTGTACGGTACCGGATCGTTGGCATCACAGCCGTCCGTTTATTCCAGAGCTCCTCTATCTCCACCTGTACCTCCACCTGTAGATACACAGACCGATAATACTGCTGGAACCTACACTTTGCGGCAAATTACACAGATTTTGGTAGGCCTGGTCAGATGACCCAGTGACCAGAGTTTTATATACAGCAGGTCTAATTCCTGTTGCCACTGTACCGGCTCCAGCTTCGACCTCAGCGCCTCCGGTAATGACTCCTTCTCCGACCACAGCGCCTACTACACCGGCTCCTCCGACGACCACATGAGCGCCTCTTGTCATGCTGCCGACTCTTAAGACGTTCCTGCCCAGGACGTACAGTGGATCGTTACTTTGGTCCTGGGACTGATATATGCATGCGGACGGCCGACTATGCCTCCGCTACCTCCTCCACCATCAGTTTGATTTTTGTTTGATTTTTGGTTGTATTTGATCGACGACTTTGTATGAACTTGAGAAAATTTATGTATTATTGAACAAATTTGTGGCTATGTACTATATTGCGACTATTGGAGTTCATTTATGTATTTATTGGAGTTCATTTCTGTATATATTGGTGCTAGGTTAATTTCTGTATTTATTGGAGTTTATTTCTGTATATATTGGTGTTGGGTTAATTTTGTATATATTGGAGTTATATTTACTGTAATTTATGTGATTGTAATTGTATATATATATATATATATTGATATGTTTGAGCAAAGCTGGAACAATTTAGTCTGGCAATAATGAGCAGCTTAGCGACTTACCAGCGACGGAATAGCGATTAATCTCTGAATTTTTTTCCAGGCTAACGACGGACTACCGACTGAATAGCGAAGCATTGCTGTATGTTAGCGACGAAAATTTCCGCCGCTAACGTTCTGTATGATACCAAAAACGTATCAGACGAGTTAGCGACGAAAATTTTCGTCGCTATGCTTCTGAAAAATTTGTTATTTTTGCTCACAAAATTGTGTCGGTAATCCGTCGCTAAGACGTCGCCGAGATTGCCGACGGACAAATTCGTTGATAATCTGTCGCTATTTTTTGTCGATATTTTTGTCGGTAAACCGTCGCTATGGCGACGGATTTGTCATAGCGACGTTATATCTATCGACGTTCCTTTTCCGTCGGTAATCCGTCGGTAAAGATATTTAGCGACGGAAATGTCAAGTTTAGCGACGGATATTTCCGTCGCTAAATACCAATATTTTAGTAGTGGCCATAATTAAAATGGATTATATACACAGTAAACTCATAAAAAACTAGTGCAAAATACGTGTATGACACCCCTGGTGACGACTAACATTTCTTACCTGATAATAAGGCAGAAGTTTAGACTGCAATCAAATCCCTAGCTTAGTTATAGCTTTGACTATTCTAATGGAAAGAAAGAAAAAAAAAGGGGGGCAATTTTTGACTTTCATCCCACTTATTAATATTAATTTGTACTTACATCTCATTTCTTTAAAAATCTTATTAGACTTACATTTCACTTTTTGTTACGAAAAATATTTACTTTATTACGAAAAATATTCATTTTGTCACGAAAAATATTTTTAGTGACAAAAGTGGAATGCAAGTCTAATAAAATTTAAAAGTTCAACACACACGCCCGTAGGGGTGAGCATATAACGGTTGAAAATCGAAAATCGAACCGAACCGAAATATGACAAACGGTTCGGTTTTTCGGTTATCGGTTCGGTTTACGGTTTAAAATTTTAAAAATTTGAAATAACGGTTCGGTTTTCGGTTCTTCTTCCGAAAAACCGAACCGAACCGAAAACCGATTTAGATTTAGTAATTTATCAAACTACCCACAATATACATATACTAATGTTTATTAATCCCTAACTGAGCGCACTCTCTTATCCTATTCTATGTCGGTGCTTCTTTGAGCACTCTCTCTATCTACCCTCAATCTATATATACTAATATCTTTCATTCTATGTAATATAACAATTCATAAATACAATAATGTCATATATTTAAAAAAAAAAATTATTTAAATAGGCTCATTTTGCTAAAAACTTGAAGGCCATGCACATTGGTCCATGAAACCGAACCGATCGAAAACCGAACCGAAGTAATTCGGTTCGGTTTTGTTCGGTTTTTATAAAAACGGTTCGGTTTTCGGTTTTTAGAAATACGGTTTACGGTTATTTCGGTTTTCACATATTCGGTTCGGTTTGAACTGAACCGATGCTCACCCCTACACGCCCGCGCACAAAAAAGGAGAAGAAGAGCAATTGGGTCAAATTAAACAATGACCACTGTATCCATCACTTAATTCTGGAACTTCTGATTTTAAGAAGTAGCAAAACCAAGAAAAGTTGATTTATTTCTTTTCTCGGGTTTGCATATCTCATTCTTCGGTTTCTTGCAATCCAAACCTCCTTACGAGGAGCTGTAAAATCAAATTACAAAAGGAGTTTGGTAATCTTATCCTTAATTATTCAATAAGCTTTGGAAACAATTGAAACAATACTAGTACATATGCAGCAGTTTCTAAGGACTTGGTCCAACAGTTACACTTTAGGGCTTATGAAGGAACCTTCCGGCAAGCACGGCAGCCTCGATGACGACAGAGATGACGTCGACCACGTCGCGCATAATACAGGTGTTCCCCTGGAAAGTAGGCCCCTCGGAGTCCTTGTACGTCGCTAAGCAGTCGAGGAGTTTAGAGTTGCACTCAATGCTCAAGTAGTCATCTGCAACAGCATATATATATATATGTAACCACACATAAACACACAACAAATATGACCCAACCAAACACACAACAACACATGCAAGTACCAACCAACATTTTCTAAAGTCATCGCAACATTCAAACGCAACACTTAAAAAGAATGGCAAGTTTTACGCTCCATTAATTTAACTAAACACCTACTCCTTACCCCTTTATGCGTGGTAAAAGGGATCGAAAATATAAGCACATAGTCTCATAAAAAATTGTACGAACCCTCATATATATATATATATATATATATATATATATATATATATATATATATATATATATTTTATTTTTTTTTTTTTTTTTTTTTTTTTTTTTGAAGCAATAGGTACTTATGGTGAACTCGCCTCCACCGGGGTTCGAACTCCCGACCACTTGGGTCGCATGCATCTCTCTTAACCACTAGGCTAGAGGTCATCTGCACCCTCATATATATATATATATATATATATATATATATATATATATATATATATATATATATTAATAGAGAGATGTACAGGTTTAATACAGTATGTTCAAGGCCGATTGGAAGGTTGGCAGGCCCAATTGCTCTCTTTCGGGGGGCGAATAGAGCTGGTTCGCTCGGTCATCATGGCCATTGTCGCATATTGGTTGCAGGCAATTCATATTCCAGACAAGACCATCATAAAAATTGAACGTCTTTGTGCCAACTTTGTATGGCGTGGCGGGTACCACTCGATCGCCTGGGAGGACCTATGTCGGGCTAAAGAGGAAGGAGGCATTGGCCTTCGCTCTTTGAGAATCCTACGGGAGGTCGCCTTGCAGAAATTAGTATGCAAATTTCTAGAAGGGGAGTCACTATGGGCGAGATGGATCAAAGGCAGATATGTGAGAACAGGTAACTTCTGGACTCTAAATATTGACAATAACTACTCGGTGACTTTCAAAAACATGTTGCGGATCCGGCACTCGCTGAAGGCCAAAGTCACCCGAGACATCCATAACGGGAGATCGACCAGCTTGTGGTTCGATCCTTGGCTGAACCATCAGAGCCTTATAGACAAACTAGGGTGGGACTCGTTTGAGGTGTATGGGCGGACAGAGCCTCTGTCAGTACTTATTCAGGACGGAAATTGGTGTCTTCACAGCAGGCCATTCGGCCATCAGTTGGAGGAGGATATTATCAACATCCCCATAGTCGGTAATGAAGGCACGGACGTTTGGAGGTGGGCTGACGTGAAGGACGGTAAATTCTCGGTCAAAACTGCATACGAGTCCTCGCGGCCTCACGGCCCGGCGTTGGACTGGCCATCCTTTGTGTGGGCTAAGGGGGCGCCAGTCAAATGGCAGCTCTGCGCGTACAAAGCTGCACGTGACCGGCTATTGACAAAGGAAAGGCTACAGCGGTTTGGCATCATCAATACCGACCAAGCTTGCGCCCAATGCGGGAGTAGACTTGAGAACAGGGACCATCTATTCTTTCAGTGCCATTGGACCGGTGCTATATGGCAAAGAAGTAGGGCCAAGGCTGGCATGCCGACCACACCCACCCAAGGATTTCATGAAGTTCTACAGGACCTAGCGACTCTGAAGACTCAAGGAGTAGACGTGTACAACAAAGCTAGAATCCGTCTTCTCTCTGCTGTTTGGCACATTTGGAGAGAACGCAACAGGAGAATTTTTGAAGGCACGCAGGCCTCTATTCACGCCATTCTTCAAAACATAGAATGCGACATAAAGGCCATTGGTTATTAACTGCTAAGGGTTTCTTCCGAACTCTTGAGCAGTATGTGTAAATTGTAATCCTTCTCTTTTATTAATAAAAAGTACCCTTTCTTCAAAAATATATATATATATATATATATATATATATATATATATATATATATATATATATATATATATATATATATATAACGCTTTTGTGAGCAAATAGAATCTCCAATTCGTTCCATACCAAGTTCAACTTGTACATGATTAGTATAACCTCAATGGATTCAGTTTTGCATAATGTGAAGTGCCTTTGGTTAGAAATACAATATGGTTGCAAATTAAGGGGTTCATTGTACTAATCCTTGTAAAACATGGAATTATATAATAAGTACCATGGCCAAATCGCATAAAATTTTTGGTAACTTTCTTGCATATGCACCTAAATACAACAATAAATTAAAGAATATATGGAAGAAATGGTATTGAACACTGTAGGAGGGGACGTCTAGCACTTGTAGCTTATGTGGAAAGTAGCGTGGACACCAGGCGTACGGGGCAGGCAGGATTCGAGCCCCCAACCGTAAGGACGTGTACATGTGTATGGGTTGTAATAAAACCAAAAAACACTATAGGAGGTGGTAGTTAATGGTAATTTCTAAAATGAAATTAATACATACTATATTGTCCTAAAATAACTAGGTGTAGGTACATGTGAATATTTATTTTGTCACTACACCTGATTAATTTAGTTATAAAATAAAAGTAAATCTAACAATACTATATTTAAAAGTAAATTACAATATGCAGTGAAGAGGAAAAAATATATATATTAGATTTATCCAAATTAATTAACAATGCAGTGAAGAAGAGTAAGAAACATTACTGTTCTTAGCTGAGACGCAGGCGTCGTGCCTCATGCAGCAGGCGTCAAGGCCATCGCAGGGCTTTTCCCCCGGGCATCCGCTGTACATAAGCCCACAGTATTTTCCATATCTCAACAATGGAGGCACTTCAATATGGCCACAGCATATAATTAATCAACAACAAATTAAGTCAATAAAAAGGAGAAATTTATTTTTTAAGGAGTCAAGAGCAAACATTAATCTTCGCAAAAGTAGTCATTTTATTGTCGAGTGTCTCCGACTTGACACCATACTCTTTATCTTTATATTGATGCCAAATTCCGAGCCAAGAAAGAGATAAAAGAAGACTATACCGTAAAATCTAGAACGTTTTTTTTTTTTTTTTTCGCATTTTAAGCTCATGCATTCAAGAAACTTAATATCGAAAGAAACACAGAAAAATGCACCATTGGCAGTGGAAGGTCAAGATGTACGCATGTTAAAGTCCAGCCTACCATCACACAAAAACTCTAGAGTTGATAAGGTTATATGTTAAAAAAAAAAATTAACATTAATTTCTGGAGATTGAAGATCCGTTTATTTGTTCAAATTCATGCTACTGAGATTAAACATGGGTTGTTCTGATATCAATCTCTCTATCTTTATGTCAAATTCCTAATCAAGATAGCTAATTATACCGTGAAACCTATATAAGATTAAAATTTGATGTGTCTTAGGATTTTTCTTAACTTAAAAATAAAATAATGGAACTTCACCTTAAAAATGAATTTTCATGGAAAATTAAAAATGGAGAGGTCATATCAAGATGAAAAGCAAGGCTTCGCAGTGATTTAATTAATGGTAAAACTTGGAATTTTTTTCTTTCTTTCAGAGAGTGGCACTTGTACAGTCTAAGTTATGAAATTTCAAATTTGTAGGTGGGACACGCATCCCACCTGAGCTCACCCTCTCCTAATCCTTCTGATATCATGTTAAAGTCTGAATAGATCATCCTTAGTGTAAGCGATAACTCGTACCAAACCACACCTACACCCTTAAAATAAGATCATATTATGTACCTGAACAGTGATCAGATTCACAAGTTCTGCTGCATTCCTGCCGCTTGCTCTGCGGGAAAAAAAAGGAAGGAGAAGGAGAAGGAGAGCTCCTCTAGTTAATTAAACAAACCAACCAATATATACAACATGTTTAGGGCCGGCCCTGGGGTAAGCCGGACAAGTCTTGGGGCTCAGTATGATGGTCAGGGTCACGGATGACTAGAGTCAAGAGGCAACCAAAATTAGCTCCGGAATAGGACAACCCAACCCTCCAGGCCGGCCCTGAACATGTTAACAAGAAAAGAGAGATCATATATATACAAACCGCCTCGAGGCCGCCGGAATTCTCTGACAGGATGCCGACGTTGAGAGCGTCGACGGAACCGACGGAGGAGAGGACGAGGGACACAATGGCAATTAGTAGGAACGGCATGGAATGGCCCGTCTTCTTCTTCTCCTCCTCCTTCTGCCTGTCCATAACAACGAGGTGGGGAGGGGAGGGGCACGAAATGTGATGGGCTCGACTTGAGTCAGTAACTTGAACACTGAGTTTTTAGCACGAGAGTGTTGTGTGGAAAATGAAAGAGTTTGGAGTGGTCTACATGTGATGAGCTGGGTTTGTTTGTCAATATGTTTCCCGTGAGGGCAGTTTGTTTGCTTCTTCTTTTTTTGATTACAAGTTTGTTTGCTTCTCAATTCCACCAAATATCTACCTACAGAATAACCTTTAATAAACATCTGCTGATGGTGGGCTGACCTGGTTCATGTTGGAGCCATCCCACCACCACCACCCCCCCCCCCCCCCCCCCCCCCCCCCCCCCCTCTCAATGTGTAGGTAAGTTATAAAAGCATATCTTGTAGGGCTGTAGGTGCCTGATTGATTCTAGGGCAAATTTGGTTTAGGTCACTGAAAGTTTTTCTTAAAATTGGTCTTGGTTCTTAAGTCTCAATCACTAGAGATTTCTTTGGACTGGTTTCATAATCTTCCTCCTGAAATCAATGCAAAAATACACTTAAATCTTAGGGTTAATTAGCGTTGGAGACTGAATTTTATACCAACTTAGAGTTTAAGTTTTGACATGTCAAATTGAAAAGTTTGGATCCTGAATTTTTATTTTTGATCTTTTTTTTGGATCATGAAAGGAGGATGTTATAATAAAGAAAGGGAAACAAAAATTTAAATTTAGGATCCAAAATTTTCAATTGAACATGTTAGAAATTAAACTCTAAACTGATAAAAAAAAAAATCTCGGATCAAAATGCTAATTAGCCCTAAATCTTATATTTCCGAAATTTTGCACCACAACAAGGTCAAAATTGGGTCAATTTTATGGAATTGTACCCATACCCTACCCAGTTCGACTATGAGTCCTCCTGACTATACTAAACAATTAGGCTATCTCTAATGAAAATTTCTAAGATTGAGTTTCTATCATACTTGGCATCGTACTATAAGAAAATTTCTATCATATTTGGCATAGTTTCTACATAGAAATTACATACACACAAAATACTCTCCAATGGTTCTCGATTTCTATGGTTCTCAATTTCTAACCTACATGGTGTTGTATAATATTTAGATGAAGAATATTTAATGGAAAAGATTATAATTTAGTTTGAAATTGGAGTCCAATTTTAAGATAGAGAAATTCTTGAGAGTTTCAACATATAAAAATTCCTATAGAAAATTCTCATCCTACATTAGCGCCATCATATAGGATGAAAATTGAAATAGAAATTATTGTTGAGAGATTTTTTTTTTTAATATCTCTACCATAGAAAGGGAACATAGACATCTCCATTATTGGAGATGGTCTTAACTATTTATGGTCTTGTATGAAGTTGACCAGTCATAGAAACTCTAACCAATTTTCCAGAAGTTGCAGGCATAAGGAAATTTGAATGCCATTTGCAATGTGCAAGAATATAAAGTCCTATAATTTCAACACATACCACTAAAAGTCCCTACAAGGCATTTGCAATGGGCAAGAAATATACGAATATTGATGGCCCAAGCCTTCCAAGAACTCCCTATGTCATTTGCAATGTGCAAGAAATGTATGAATATTGATGGCCCAAGCCTTCCGAGTTCCAATATGAGTTCAGTTCGGCATCGTTTGGATAGAATAAAAAAAACAGATATAACTAAGCTGTATATAAAAAAACCTTGCTTGGAGGAGAGAATGGATGGCTGGAATTTAAATTTATATTTGTACAGTAATATATATCCAATATTGTTTTTAACCTTCCTTAAATAATATACTAAACTTTCAACCATAGATTTTAATTGAGATAAAATCCTATGGCTATCATTCATTGTGCTCATTTGCTCATTTAGGAGGTGTGCTCATTGGATAGGCATATATATATATATATATATATATATATATATATATATATATATATTGAAGAACGGGTACTTTATTGATTAATAGCAAAATACAGAGAGCTCAGATCTACATCAAACAAGCAGACCCTACTCATCTAATATCATACATCAGCCATGGAATTGAAATCACTTTCTATATTATGTATAATCCCATTCACCGACATTAACTTGCCCTCAAACACACGCCTATTTCTCTCCCGCCAAATGTGCCAAACTGCCGATAGAAGCTTGATTCTTGCCTTGTTATAAATTCTAGGACCCTGGCCTTTCAATGGCAGCAGCTCCTCCATCACTAATTGGAGACCTTCATTGGCTGGCCCCGTCCAACCCAGGCTGTTCTTGCAACTACCCCATATCAGAGCTGATACTGGGCACTGAAAAAACAAATGATCTCGAGTTTCTTCTCCTCCCTTGCACAAAGCACAAGCCGAAGATGCAATATGAATACCAAAACGCACCATCCTTTTACGGGTGAGAAGTCTATCTCGAACCGCTTTGTACAGACACAACTGCATGCATCTTTGTTGCCACCTTGTTAACCCATACTATTTCAGCCCATGCCACTTTCGGGTGATGATTACGAAGTCTCTCGAAGATGGCTCTGAATGAGAAGCGGCCATCAGCGGACCCTTCCCATGTCTAGCGGTCAGCCACCCCCTCCGGGTGGATGTGCAGCTCCTTGATCTCCGCAGCATGCCACTGTCCTACCTGCCTAAGCTCCGGCGCCCAACTCCCGTCTTGTATCAAGACCTCTACCATCTCGTTCCGCCCACAGAGTTCGAACGTTGGCCAACCCCAGCGATCGATCATACTTTGATGACCCAACCATGGGTCCAACCAAAGATTTGTTTGCTTGCCATCATGAATCTCCCGACTCAAAAGTTGTTTTAGAGTTGGTCGAATACGAAGAATATTCTTATACGTAACTGAGAAATTATTGTTCAACGATTTGAGTCCAGAAATTTACTCCCCTCCCATATCTGCTCGACATCCACTTGGACCACATAGACTCCCCTTCAAGGAGCCGACCAGCTAATTTAGTAAGTGCTACCATCCGCAGTTCGCGAAGGGAACGGAGGCCTATTCCCCCTTCCTCCTTAGCCCGACACATTTTCTCCCAAGCAATAGCATGAACACCGCCCCGCCATATAAAGTTGGCGCACAACTTCTGAATTTTTTGTATAGTTTTGTCGGGAATAAATAACGCTTGGAGCCAATAGCTCATAATAGCATAAATGACAGCTCGAAGGAGCTCCACTCGACCTCCAAATGACAGAAGCTGCGCTTGCCATCCTTCCAGTCTATTCTGCACATATTGTAACAGCCCAGCACAATCTGTGTCTCGAACATAATTGATCAAGATCCCCACACTTTTTGCATCCACAATCATCCTCCCTATTTGCACCGTTGGATGGTGTATATATATATATATATATATATATATATATATATATATATATATATATATATATATATATATATATATATATTTTGGATGGTGTATATATATATATATATATATATATATATATATATATATATATATATATATATATATATATATATATATATATATATATATTATTGACTCGTTTTAGCTCCAGTGTATGAAACATAAGGTACATAAAATAATTGAAAAGGATTTTGTGTTAACACATCGATAAATGCATAATTTATTTAGATACTTCCAGCCGCACATTTATCAATACATCTTTTTACTTAAAAGTATATTAAAATGTATAAAATGTGCATTGATAAATATGTTGATTATATATATATATATATATATATATATATATATATATATATATATATATATATATATATATATATATATATATAAAAAGGTTTATATACACAAACAACCAAAATATAGTATAACACAAACAACCAAAATATAGTATATCATTATATATAATTAATGAAAAAAAAGGTTTATATACACAAACAACCAAAATATAGTATATCATTATATGATTTCACATTCTACGTACGTCAACTAAGTAGTTTATGTGACACGTGAGAGAAGAAAACTAGACGAGCCTATAAAGAGTTTACTGAAATAGTACTATTATGTTGATCTTGTAGCTACTGGTGCAGGAAAACATGTCCTTCTTTGAGAAAAGATCGATCCTCCCTTGTGTAGCTTTTGGCCATATGAAAGAGCAACATCTTCTTAAGTACAAGTAAGAAATCCAGACAGAAACTGTTGATATTCTTACCCTTGTTAGCAATTCGACAAACAAAAAATATTCGGAACGATAAAAGTACAAGTATAAATCGATACAGTGCAAGTAAATATGGTAAAATAAATCGGTCAAATATTTGTCAAATTGAAATATTGATGTTAGAAACTTCACAAACTTGAACAGCTGGTTGTTAAATTTGGTTAATTAAACAGGTTTTCACAAAAAAAAAATTGCCAAAATTTTCAACAATTCATACGGAACACGTTTGAAACTTCACAACGTTTAAAATTCACATACTAATTCAAGTATTTCAAAAGTACGCAAATATTATACGTTTGTGGAAGATGCGAAAAAAATATCATATAATACGAGTTATATTCGGGTGATTGCTATCAAGGATTCAGACCATGTTAAATTATTCTATGCATGGTATTCCAAATACAACGTTTGAACGTTGTTGGTTTCCTTGTTGGAGTGGGTGGGATTTTCAACCTATGTGGAGAAGACCCCGAAGTGCGATGAGCGCCGTCTATGTATCAGAGAAGCTCGGGGAGGTGACGAGGCCACTCGGAGATGACGGAGACACTCGGGAGCTGCCAGAGGAGCTGCTGGAAGGAGGGGGGCAGAGTTCGGGCCGAACTCTGCCCCCAGGGGAGAGTTCTGGCCGAACTCTGTGTTCTGGTTTCAGAACCTTGCTGGTTGCCAGACACAGAGTTCTGGCCGAACTCTGCCCCAGGACAGAGTTCTGGCCGAACTCTGTGTCGTCGGGGCGGAAGCATTTTTCATGGTGATTTATCACCAATGGATCGTATCCTACGGTCCAGGTTTTGCTGCGGATTAGGAGGTTTATACATGGTTATTCCTAACCCTAATCATAACACACACAAAAACATTGAAGAACAAGAGAGAGAAAAGAGGCAAGAGTGTCATTGCAACTTTGGGAGAGAAGAAGGAGGATTATAGGCCATCTTCGAAGGAGGATCATGTTCGGATAATATCTACTCGTTGTCCTTGTTCTTCGTAGCTTTGTAATCATTATTCTTGCTCCTAAGTATTGTGGGGATCCGATTTGGATCGGAAGAAGTTTGTAGAGGATGTACTGCTTTATTTCAATAGTGAAGGCTTCTCAGGGTTGAACTCCGATCGTCCCGTGGTTTTTTTCGCAAGGGTTTTTCACGTCAAATTTTTTTTGTGTCTGCGTGGTTTGTTTTGGTGTTTTGGTTCGTGCGTTGTATTGCTCGATTCTCTCGCAGGTACTCTCTAGTTTGGAAAAAGGTTTTCGCGTTTCTTTTCCAACAAAGTGGTATCAGAGCCAGGTTCTGGAATTCAGAAGGGTGTCAGGAGTTGACAAGAAAACTAGAGAGGAGAGATGGACGCGAAGCCGGTGCGCATGATGAACCTGAACGGCACCAACTATCACTATTGGCAGAGCAAGATGAAAGATTTGTTGTTTGTCAAGAAGCTGCATCTGCCCGTATTTGCATCCGAGAAGCCCAGTGATAAATCCGAGGAGGACTGAAAATTCGAGCATATACAGGTGTGCGGATATATCAGGCAGTTCGTTGACGAGAACGTGTACAACCACGTTGCCAATATTGAGCACGCGAAGACGTTATGGGATAAGCTGGAATCTTTGCACGCGAAGAAGACCGGGGTAAACAAGTTATTCCTGATCCGGACGACGATGGATTTGCGGTACAAAGATGAGGCATCTATTATGGATCACTTGAGTGATTTTCAGGACGTGGTTGACTAGCTATCTTCAATGGGAGTCAAGTTCGACGACGAAGTTCAGGGACTATGGCTGCTGTGTACATTGCCAGACTTGTGGGAGACCGTACGAGTATCTATGATCGCTTCTGCTCCAGAAGGCATGGTCAGTTTGGAGTTTGCCAAGAGCGGGGTGCTGAATGAAGAGATGCAGAGACATTCTCACGGTACTTCATCCACATCCTACCACTCAAAGGCATTGGTTTCAGAGAGCCGCGGAAGGGACAAAAGCAAGGGTCCAGGTGGTGGCAGAGACAAGAGCAGGGAGAAGTCCAAGGGTCGTTATGAGGACTCAGAGTGTTACCATTGTGGCAAGAAGGGCCACATCAAGCTGAACTGTTTTGCTTGGAAGAGAGAGAAGCAGGGCGACAAGGGAAAGCCAGATGAGAATACTATAGCGGCGGCCTCGATACATGGAGGCTATGTGATCGTCGTAGGTGATGAGGTTATTACAAACCTCATCTGCGATGATAATTCTTGGCTGGTGGACTCAGGAACTTCAGCGCATGTATCTCACAACAGGGTACTATTTACCACTTATACGACAGACGACTGTGGAGTGTTGAAGATGGGCAATAGAGATGTGTCGAAGGCGGTTGCCGTTGGAGATGTGCATTTGAGAACAAAGACGGGTGTAGTTTTTGTTCTCAAAGATGTTCGTCATATCCCTGATATCCGTTTCAACCTGGTGTTGGTTGAAAGGTTGGATGACGAGGGATTCGTCAGTCTCTTCGGGAATAGTCAGTGGAAGCTTTCCAGAGGTTCGATGGTGATTGCCAGAGGAAGTAAGAAGTCCGGTCACTACTATATGGAGGGGAGCACACAGGGGACACAGGAGGTGAACGCAGTCAATGATGCGTCTACCGAGTTGGGGCACAGGCGGCTCGGCCATATCAGCGAGAAGAGGATGAGCTACTTAGTGAACAAGAAGGTGATTCCAGGGCTCAAGTCTACAAAGTTAGAGAAGTGCAAGCACTGCTTAGCTGGAAAGCAAAATAGGGTGTCTTTCCAAAGTCACCCAAGTTCATGGAAGCCGGCGTTGCTCGAGTTGATTCACTCGGATGTCTGCGATCCAATGAAGGTAAAATCTATTGGTGGTGCTTCTTACTTTATAACTTTTATTGATGACTGTTCTAGAAAAGTTTGGGTCTATGCCTTAAAGATCAAGGATCAGGTGCTGCCTACTTTCAAAGAGTTTCAGGTCTCTATTGAAAGAGAGACGGGCAAGAAGTTATTATGTGTTCGGTCCGACAACGACGGCGAATACATTGGTCCCTTTGATGCTTATTACAGAGAGCAAGGGATACGACACCAGAAGACTCCGCCCAAGATACCTTAGCTCAATGGTGTAGCGGAGCGTATGAACAAGACACAGATGGTGTGGGTGCGGTGTTTGCTGTCAAAAGTAAACTTGTCGGACAGTTATTTGGGTGAGGCTCTTCTCACAGCTGCTTATGTTATTAATTTGTCTCCTAGTGCTCCTTTGCAGGATGATGTGTGTAGTGTCCCGTCCCGCTCAGTCAATCGAAGGAATCGAAATGCCGACGACGTTCGGAATTAGCCTTACAACGGCTGCTCGAAGACATCGCTCGGTCGAGGCGACCGCTCGCTCAGGTAGGGTAGTTTCAGTGAACTTGCCTCATCTTAGCCTTCACGTAATAAATCGTATGTTTTCAACTTGCACAAGTAGGCTTGATAATAAAAGAGATGAATCCACATAGATAAGGGAATAATCCCGACGGGTCGAATTGAGTTAGAATATGGAAAGGTCCAACAGTCGACTTAAAGTTGGTGCACGACGTGCTTTGAAAATGACACTCGATCCTTCGTCCCGTGGCTTGGGAGAAGGAAAGTTGGTTGAGTAGGCGAAGTTATGATCGTAGCCTAAGTCATAGGCGTCGCCCGCATGAATGCTTCGTAAAGCATGCACGGTCCCATCACCCAAGGCTTGGCATAGCCTTGGCTTGCCCATGGGTTAAGTTGCGTTGAGCGGCTTGTGACCTAAGTCTAGGTGTAGGATGTAGAAAATTATGACACGCTGTCATTTTCATCCATACGCTTAAAGACAGATGTCAGTTGAAGCCAAACGCTCAAACAGAAGTCATACGCTCAAGGCTATACGCTCAGTTAAGAGCCATACGTTCAGTTCAGAGTTGTACGCTCATTCAAAAGCCATACGCTCAGTAAATATTTTATTATTTACTGAAGTGACAGCACAGCATATGTTTAAATGAGGAATGAATCTGACACTTCATCTTTCGTGCAAAGACAGCTGTCATGAGAAAAGTAACCGTCGTATAGGTTTTCGAAGAGTCGGTTTTGTCTTTTACGAGGACAACTCAGCAGCCTTCATAAATACAAAAGCCATCATTACTGTCAGTTTTGACAGTCTGTCAGCCGTCAAATCCGCAGTCACGACGCTCGAGAAGATTTTGTCAGTTATGAGAAGATATGGTGTACCAAAGAAGATTGATGATAGCCACGTGGCCACTTCTCCAGTGAGCGTATCGACCTCACATGACTCCTTCACCCAGCCAAGTGAGCGTATGGACCTCACATGATTCCTTGCCCATAAAGTGAGCGTATGGATTTCCTATGGCGCTATGCTGTCCAAATCAGCGTATGACTCCTCTTCAAAAGCTAGCGTATGACTCTACAGCAGTTGTATCCAGGATGATTTTCAACGTACAGTCAACACACGTTCTCACGTGTCCTGTACTCAGTTACCCATTTATTCAGAAGTTATGCAATGTGGCCTTCATGCCATCAATCTCTCCTGAATGTGCTCCACTACTCTCAACCGCATGCCAACGTGTCTTCGTCAGAATTTGCCACGCGTCCCTGCAGTTTTGCATACGTCAAGTAACTACCTGAGCGTATGGTTCAGGACAGTTATCCAGAACTCTATAAAAGAGAGTTTCTTCACCTTCATGAGGATAGGTCATTTTTCAGAGAGAACAGAGAGATTGCCCAGTTGCTGTCCAAGTTCTTCGAAGTTCGAGTTTTCTTCATCGCATCGTCCAAGGGATAAAGTAATCGTCTTCTAGATTAGATTCCTACAGTTGTAATTTTCTCAGATACAAAATAAATAAAGTGAATTTATTTATGGAAAACAAATTGGCGACTCTGCTGGGGAAAGCTGTCTCCTCCAACGAGATAGCAACAACTCAATGCGATACTTCGTCGATCGGCTCGACGAAGAAGACGATGGTCGTACAATTCGACCAATCTGCTTATGAAGAAATGCTCAAGGCGAAGGAGGGCCGAACTGCTTCCTCCGCTCTTCCTGCTGCCAAGAAGACGGGACGTTCTGTCTATGTCCCCAAGTCTTCTTCGACAGCCCGAGATGTTCCTGTCACTTCTCACGTTAACAAGAACACATCTTCAACTTCAACAAAGCACACTTCTGCTTCCTTGAACACAGCAACAATGGTTTCCCCTAGTCACGCTGACAAAATTGGTTCTTTAACCAAGTCAGTGTGTCCAAGGAAAACCATCTCTGGACATGTCAAAGTCCCTTCTCCTTCTGCTCTTACGACAGCAGTCGGCTCTTTAGCTATTGATGACTCTGTGCGTACAGCAGTCAGAGGGCAGCATGCGGTAAAGTCAGCGTACGCTAAGCAAAAGCCAGCGTATGCTACCAAGAAGACAGCGTACACTGAGCAAAGACCAGCGTATGCCAACAAGAAGGCAGCGTACGCTAAGCAAAAGCCCGTATATGCTAACAAGAAGTCGGCGTATGCTGACAAATACAGTCCTTTGATTGATTCTCAAAATCAGACTGGGGGTTCTCTTTCACAGAACCTACAAATGATTCCCCCACAACTTGCGCATCTTGTGCCAACCAAGGAGAAAGACTCTTTAGTCGATTCCTCTACTTCTGAGGTCTTTACCTCTGGAGTTAATTTGACTAGTACTTTTACTAGCTCAAACAAAGGAAAACGCCTTTTGGCTAATTCCTCTAAAGATGGATTATTACCGACTCCTAGTCGGAATAATACTCATCTCCCTTCTCTCAAAATTTCTCGATCTGAGAAAGGCAAGTTACAAGTATCCAAGACTGATACCAAAGTCATATCTCCCACGGATCTTCGTAACAAACTTAATCAAAATCACCACAGTTATGCTTCTGGTATTAAAAAGTCTTATCAAATTGAGACAAGTGTACTAGACCCTGATGTTGAATATGCCAGGAACTATGTGGCTCAAATTAATCGGTCTCTATACACTCAAGAACCAAGAAGACAGAAGAACAAAAGACAAGTTTCTACACAGAAACTATCTTCCAATACTTCCCAATCTATCCCTACAGATCTCCGGGAATATTTACAAAACAAACGGAGAATCGACACTCCATCTGGCTATGACATTGCCCATATTCGCCATGAAAAGCATGGTTGTGACTTCCAACCTCGGGTTGTCATCCAATGTTGTTGTTCACCGAAAAGACGGTCTGTTTTCGAACGGATTCAATATGAACCAACATCAGATGAAGATGAACCTCTTTATGCTTTTGTCAACATGACCTCCAGAAATATTGGGGGTAGAATCCGGTCTGACGCTATATCAGATTCTGAAGATGGTGTTTATCTTGGCACCCGATCCAGGATCGGAGCCTTGGCCAGAATCTCTTCTTCTTCTCATCCAAGTAATAATCCGGAGATCACGAAAGATTTCCTTGGAGAGTCCAACTTTTCGGCATTAACTCCTGTAAACAGTCCCGGAAAAGATACTGATTCTTACAGCGATGATTCAGAGCAAACTGTTTCATCGTCTATCCCTCGAATGATTACCACTTACATGGCAGAAGGTGATCATGAACCTTCGACTAGCAATGAGGCTCATGAACAGAGGATTTCTTCTTTAGAACAACAATTGCGAGCTATGGCAGATACATTGAGTGCTATGCACACTCTAATGCAGGCTCAACAACAGACAGCACCACCAGTGGTATTGAATACCCTGGTTGTTCCAAACCCCGAACCCTCTACTATTCCGGGGGTACAATCTAATGTTCCTGTACAAACCACCCCAAGTCACTCTGGAGCTGGGGGTGGTACATATGCTGCAGTCCCTCCTCCCAATTACACTCAACAAGTCACAACTCCACAATCCTCTGGAATTGTTACAGAAGAGTTAAAGAATCTCAAAACTCAGTTTGAGGCATTCAAACAGAAGGATGGTTTACAAAGGTTAGGTATCAAGCAACCTTACCCGATAGAGTGGAAGCAAGTATCATATCCTCCTAAATACAAGCCTCCGACTATCTCCTTCTTTGATGGGACTACTTCCCCAAGTCAGTTCATTAATCACTTTGAAGTAATGACTGATCAATTGCAACCAAGCGATGCCCTCCTTACTCGGGTGTTTATTGGATGTCTCAAAGGAACGGCTTATGAATGGTACAGAAGTCTCCCTGACGGGTGTATTACTTCATTTGCCGGTTTCAAACAAATGTTCCTTGAACGATTATACGAAGGGCTCAATGATATGACCATGTCGGCCCACATAAGAATCAAACAGAAGAATAATGAGACCACTGAGGAATTCATTGAGAGATTCAGAAGAGAAGCCCTCAAAATGTCTCTTGGAACTCCCGATGCTGTTACGATCGACACTTGCAAGTCGAACCTCTTACCAATTATATCAGCATGTGGACAGGGTCAACTCAGTTCCAAGATTGGCCTTTATTCATCGTCAGTGCCAAAGCTGCCGAAGTCAGTGCTGAGACCTTCAAAGGTCTGGGGGTACAAATGGCTCCCAAAGAATCAAATCAGAGTGCTAGCAATAGTACTCGACCCAACAATCGCAAAGGGAAAGAAGCTCTTGAAGTCAATCTCCAAAGCAGTAGTCAAGAAGTAAAGACTACCCAAGCTACTTCAGCTCCAACAAATCAACAACAGAGATCTCCTCGGCCGAAAGAAGAATATTCTTTCGATGATGACGATGTTCAGGGTATCTTTGAATGCTTGCTCAAAGGTAATAAAATACAATTGCCAGAAATTAAAAAGCCTGATGAAGCCAATAAAACAGATCATCCAAAATACTGTCCATACCATAGAATGCTGGGTCACACAATCCGGTCTTGCTATGTATTAAAAGGAAAGATCCAAGAGATGATTAAATCAGGAGCTGTGACACTAACACCCAAAGACAAGACAGTCACATCAAATGTGATTTCAATGCAGTTTGGTGATTTCCCTCCTTTAATGGTGGAAAGTGGGATTGTTCCTATTCCCAAAGCAACTCTCGAGATGGTGAATATCCCACCAGCACGGAATGAAGGACTTGTTCCTGTCACAACTAAGAAGGGAGAAATCATGTGGGTCCACCCAGACTTAAAGACAGAGTTTGAGACACCTTCTTCTTCTCCTCGGAAGACTCCTTCATCTAAAAAGAAACTCGAGAAAATTAAGTCATGCAATGTGACTTCTAGTACTACACCCGATTTTTATCTAACCTCTACTTTTATCTTGGCAGGAAATTCACTCCCTACTGAGGTAAAAACTGTACCTCAATTTGAAGATAAGTACAAGCCTGCATTCCATTTATATAGTTCACAATCTCGTGAATTAATGGCAAAGATGGGCTATGATCTAGCCACTGCTCCTGGTCTGAACTCAGGCAAAGGACTCCGAGCACCTTTTGCCCTCACTATGAGACATAATCAATCTCGTGTTGGTCTCGGCTTCTGGGACGAAGCTCTCATCAAGCATAAAAGAACCAAAAGCAAGATGAAGAATTGCAACATGGTTTCGATAGATCCTGAACCAGAATCTGAAGTTGAAGTTCATGCTGGAACTCGGTCAGGAAAAATATATCTCAAAGATTATGCTGACACTTCTGGAGAAACCTCTGATGTCCCTCCGGCTACAGCTCCAACACCAGTCTCTACTGAAGAACCTTCAAATGTTCCTGTCGAGACAGTTCCATCTAAACCAACAACAGCTGACAAGGGCAAACAACAAGTCCGCTTCGACAAACCATTGAAGAAATTATCCCCTACAGGACTTGAAAAGCCTTATAATTTTGATATATTGGCTCAACTAGCCAATACACCAGCTAAATTGTCAATCTTCGAACTCTTACGTCTCTCTAAAGAGACTCGAGAAACTTTGAGTGAAGCACTGTTACAAGCAGAAACTTGCTTAACTTTCCTCAAGAAGTTGAAAACAGAACCTGTCTCTCACTGCCATAATGTATTGGAATTTATTCCAAACATTACCTTTACGCAGGACGATATGCTGCTAGAGGATAATCGACATGATCGTCCTTTATATCATACAGGATATATTGATTCTATGAAGGTTGATCGTTTACTAATTGATCCAGGATCCGCTCTCAGTATTATGCCAAAGGCTATGTTAGATGCATTGAAGATACCTGTGCATAGTCTTTCCAGCACTATCACTACCATCTTGGGATTCAATCAAGGAAAAAGTGAGCCTTTAGGCAAGATTCGCCTTAAATTTCAAATAGGCGATCTTCGTACTAAGGTTACTTTGTACATCATCGACAATCATGGTTGCTCGTACAATGCTCTATTGGGAAGACCTTTCTTGCATGAACATAATATTGTTCCTTCAACTCTTCATCAGTGTTTCAAATATGTTGATGATAATGGAGAGGTTCAAAAAGAAGTGGCAGATCTTTACCCATTCAAAGGAGTCGAAGCTTACTTCAATGACGCTCGCATGTACAAAGATGAATACTCGAAAGTCTTGCAAGCTATGGATAATGAAGATGAGACATCCAAAGTTGACACCTTTATTATTTCTGTAAAAGGGCGTATTACTCCTCCACAGTCTGTTAAAACATCTGAAGAAGGCTCACTAATAATTCCGGTCAGTGGACGTACTACTTCATCATCCGCCCAAGGCTCACTGATAATTCCTGTCAGTGGACGCACTACTGCACCATCTTCCCAAGATTCACAAAGTTTGCTGATCATTCCTGTCAGTGGACGCATCACTCCCCCTCCATCTTCTCAGGCTAGATCAGATACTCTAGTCATTCCAGTCAGTGGATGCATTACTTATCCACGGTCTTCTTCAAGGGAGCTCACCTCTTCTGAGCCTTTTGTTATCGATCTTAATCCAAACAAAAATTCTAACTGTTCTTCTTCTTCCCCCTTTGTCATTAATCTGACTAAGTTTGATAAGGCTCAGCCTTCTGTTGTAAATACAGCATCTAGTATTAATGAAGCATCTCCTTTGCAGTATATTGATGTTTGCAGTTATGTACAAAGTTATTTACAATTGCTAGATAGCTTAGAGCCACTAACTATAGGGGTTGTTCAAGCTCTTCATACAGACGTATCATTAGACTCTATATAGAAATCATACTTTGTGGTCCCCAGTCGAAAGAAGGGAGAAAATCCAATATTTTTCTATAAAGGACCTCAGAATCCTCCTAATCTGGAGGAGGATGATATAAATGACGATACTGGAAGATTACAGCTACGTCGCTACAGTCAGCAATCCAAAAATATCATCAAGAATATGGGTTATGATTTCAGAACCAGTCTTAATGGAAAAGGAAGAAGAATGCCTGTTCGAATTCCTCCATTAAAATACGGAAGGACCAAATGTGGTTTAGGTTACATTGCTCCCACCCCTTTTATCAACATAGTTCATGAAGAGTCAAAATTCAATAAAGACGAACAATCTGAAGATGAACGATCTGAGTCTTCTGATTCCCTTTCTTGGAATTCTGATACGAGTGTTGGCGATCTTCATCGCTCTATTCTATCCATCAATATGGTCTCTGTTGATGGCCCACAAGAAAATGGTGAAGATGAGGATGATTTTGAAATATCACCTGAATCAGAACAATGGGCTCAAAGATTAGATAATCAATGGGAATTCAGGTTCGAACAGAGGGAACCTCCTACTGAAGATAAACTGATCCAAATTGATGTTGGTGAAGAAGGTTCCCCTAAACCAATATTCATCAGTGAGAGTCTTTCAGAAACAGATAAGCAAGATATGATCAAGCTTATTCGTGATTACATCGATGTCTTCGCCTGGAGCTATGAGGATATGCCAGGACTAGATCCGAAGATCGCAATGCACAAGCTTAATATTATGCCAAATGCTAAACCGGTCAAACAGCAACAGCGACGATTTCGTCCAGACATTATGGATGCAATTGAAGCTGAAGTCAACAAGCTTATGGCTTCCGGATTTATCAGAGAGGAACAACATCCTGAATGGGTGGCCAACATCGTTCCTGTCCTCAAGAAGACCGGCAAGATCCGAGTCTGTATAGACTTTCGTGATCTCAATGCTGCTTGTCCTAAAGACGAGTTTCCTCTTCCAATTACAGATGTAATGATTGATAACACATGTGGGTTCGAACGAATGTCATTCATGGATGGGTATTCGGGGTATAATCAAATCAAGATATTTCCAGATGACGAGAGACATACTTCTTTCAGAACACCGATCGGTACATATTGTTATACAGTGATGCCGTTTGGTCTCAAAAATGCAGGAGCAACATATCAACGAGCAATGAGCACTATATTTCGTGAACATCTCCGAAAATAGTCGAATGCTATGTTGATGATATTGCAGTCAAAAGTCGACGAAAGGAGGATCATATCCAAGATTTGAAGACTATATTTGATTTAATGCGTCAGCATCAACTTAAAATGAACCCTACTAAGTCCTTCCTAGGCGTCTCTAGTGGCAAATTTCTCGGCTTCGTCATTACCGCTAAAGGTATACACGTGGATCCCGAGAAGATCAAAGCCATCCAAGAGATGCGTCCTCCACGCACCTTAAAAGAGCTACGAGGATTTCAAGGAAGGATTGCTTATATCAGGAGATTCATTTCCAACTTATCAGGACGCTGCAGACCATTCCACAAACTTCTGAAGAAAGGTGTATCTTTCATCTGGAACGAAGAATGTCAAAAAGTATTTGACGACATCAAACAATACCTCATGAACCCTCCAGTTTTGGTACCTCCCGTCTCGGGAATACCATTTCTCCTATATGTTCGAGCTATGGATCATTCTCTTGGTGCATTACTCGCCCAGAAAAATAAAGATGGTCATGAACAGGCTATTTATTATCTCAGTCGCACAATGACAGGCGCTGAACCGCGTTATTCTCCAATCGAGAAAGAATGCCTAGCATTAATGTTTGCTGTTCAGAAAACGCGACATTATATTATAGGTCAGACGATTCATGTCATTTCCAGAGTGAATCCACTCAGGATTATGATGAAGAAACCCGGTATTCTCAACTCTAGACTTGCTAATTGGGGAATCTTGTTAGCCCAATATGACATGCATTATATTCCTCAGAAGTCGGTTAAAGGACAGGCTCTTGCTGATTTTCTAGCAGCTCATGCAGTCCCAGAAGATTCTAAATTATATGATGAGATTCCCGATGAAGTTCTGGATTCAAATATGGTTTCTGAAGAAGTTCCTACCTGGCGTCTATTCTTTGATGGAGCATCTAGAATAGGTCCTAACGGCGATATTGTCGCCGGAGTTGGAATTGTTCTTGTATCCCCAGAGGGATTAACTATTCAGAGGACTTATTCTCTGGATCAATCATGTTCAAATAATGTTGCAGAATACAATGCGTTGCTCATTGGTCTTCAACTCGCTAAACATCTGGATGTTCAATATTTAGAAGTTTATGGAGACTCTAAGCTTATCATCAATCAGATCAGAGGAACGTATGAAGTTCGTCATCAAGATTTGATACCTTATCATCGAACAGCACTCTCTATGGCCTCATCCTTTGAAGGTTTCTTTATTGAACATGTTCGACGAGCCTATAATGCAGAAGCTGATGCTTTGGCTAATCTTGCTGCTGTATTAGCCATACCAATCAGACGTCAGCAAGTGATAGTGGTATATAACCGAGAACTATTCTGCGTTGAAAATAATCTGGCTTTGGCTTTTCCCCATAATCCAGACGAAGATTCTCTCAACTTTGATGCTGAATTAAAGTTTGACAAAGTGTCCTTGTCTTCTTCCGATTCTACTATGGAATATGTCTTTTCTAACAAAATAGACACCGTAACTGAAGATTGGAGACGTCCGTTTCTGGACTTTGTGTTGTATAACATACTTCCTGATAACCCGAGTGAAGCAGCATCTATCCGGCGCCGGTCTCTCAGATTCTATTATAATCATACTACGAAGACACTATATCGTCGAGCCTATGATGGTCTTCTCCTTCGATGCATCGCTGGTGAAGAAGCACAACAAATAATCCGTGAAGCACATGATGGCGTCTGCGGAGCTCACCAGCCAGGTCCAAAACTTCAAGATCGTATCCGACGTATGGGTTATTATTGGCCCACGATGGTAGCTGATACCATTCAATATGCTCGGAAATGTAAAGCCTGTCAAATTCATGCAGACTTTATCCATCAACCATCGGAGTTCTTACACCCAACAGCGGCATCATGGCCCTTTGAAGCTTGGGGCATGGACGTCATCGGTCCTGTCAATCTACCATCATCAAAAGGACATCGGTTTATTCTAGCAATAACTGATTACTTTTCTAAATGGGCTGAAGCAATCCCGTTATCTGAAGTCAAGACTTCTAATGTTATCAACTTTGTCAAACATTATGTCATCTATCGATTTGGTATTCCTCGGCGTATTATCCATGATAATGGACCACAGTTCGTCAGCCAGAAATTTACTCGATTCTGTGATGATCATCGGATTAATAATCTGGCTTCTACAGCATATAATCCAGCAGCCAATGGACTAGCAGAAGCTTTCAACAAAACAATCATCAAACTCTTGAAAAAGTTCGTTTCTTCCAATAAACGTAACTGGAGTGAGAAGCTTGGTGAATGTTTATGGGCTTATCGCACCACAGTTCGCAATGCGACCGGATGTACACCTTTCTCTTTGGTATATGGGTGTGCAGCTGTTCTTCCCCTCGAGATACAAATTCCTTCTTTGAGAGTTGCAATCTCCAATGAATTTACAACAGAGAATAATGATCGACTTCGACTTCAAGAGCTGGAAGCTCTAGATGAAAAGCGATTGTATGCGCAACAAAATATCGAGCCATATCAAGCCCGAATCTCAAAAGCTTTTAATCGGAAAGTCAAAGTCAGAACATATCAGAAGGGAGAATTGGTCCTTACTGTCAGACGTCCGATGACCATGACACATATGAGCAACGGCAAATTTGACGCGAAATGGGAAGGCCCATTCGTAGTAAACAAAGTCTTCTCTAATGGAGCATATCAGCTTGCCTCTATGGACGGGAAAGTCACGATGATGCCTATCAATGGCAAATTCTTAAAGAAATATTATGTATAAATTTCATCAATATATATAATATTTTCATTACTCCCCAGCAAGTGTAAAATCAAAAATTTATTCTTCTCTACAAAAGCTATTTCGATGTCGTTATCCCCAGCGGAAACTGATATTCTACCATGTATCATTTTCCCAGAGAATTTGATATTTTGTCTTATTAGATTCCCAGTGGATTTAATAAAGATCTTGTATAGAAAATCATGTCCATATCACCTCTGAATTTTCTATCTCAGTATGTACCATATTCTATGAAAATGATATCTCGTCCTTTTGATTTCTGAGTCTAAAGATCAGTGAATAAAGGCAAAGCAGGAAGGATACATCATAAACAAAGTTTCCTTAAACAGAGTTTATTTGAGACAAATTCTTCAAGAAATACATCATCATGGAAGATCACTGGTATCCCTTTCGTACTTGGGACGAGGACCACATACATAATTAGCAAAAGAATTGAATACATCCTTTCCTGACCGCACCAAGAACTGACAGGCAGCCAGCCTCATTGCTTCTTCTTCTTCGGTTTCTCCTTGTTCGACCAGGAAATCCAAGATATCTTTCGGCAGCTTGGGAGCAGACGAGCTTTCGCCCGTCTCCTTCTTTTGTGGAGTCGAGTGCTCTTTAGCATTTTCATCAACTTTGGAGACGACTTCGGCTTTCTTCGTGTTCTCTTCGGAAGACATTTTGAATAAAAGAGAATAATGTGTGATCCTTCTACTCAAAGAGATGCTCTATTTATAGGCATATATTTGCCAGAATTAAAGGAACGTGTCTTTTTCCGATATTCATTCATTAATACTTGACGGTTCATCCGTGCATTTATTATATTCATCCGATGGTTCGTCTGTTCATAATCTTCTATCGATTGGAATTCGTTATCTTTCACATTTTCATAACCTTTGACCTCTGTATAAATACAAATCTGACTTTCTTTTTTGAGTCTTTACATCCTATCACGTCCATATTACCTCTGATGGTATTGTACACTCTAAAAACAGAAATCAAGATTTTTATTTATCATGTTCTTTTTACATCCAGAGAGATACAAAATCACTTCAGATAAAGAAGATTTATCATTTCCATTATCATATTTTCATAAAAAGTCTATTACATTTCTTAGACTTTCCTACAAATCATAATGGAAATCTATTACAAATCTTGGATTTTCATTCTATGTACAACTGAGATCTATTTCTTCTTGGATCTTCTCCGGCAATCTCGTTGTTTGTGGCAATTCCTGACTGTCTGGGTCTCAGTCACGACCAGATCAACAGGAATCAAACTCTGGTCTTATCTCTCAGACGAGAGGAAAACCACAGAGTATGGCAACACGATGGCGTGTTGCTGCCAATACAGCGCATGGAGGAACGGCGGCACCTCAAGCAGATAGGAATGTATCCAAACCTTGGGATACAATTCCTAGTTCTGCCGTGAAAGGAACTCTACTACCCAATCTCTCGGGTAAGAGTTGACTCTACCATCCAACTCTCGTGTATAAAGGCTCTTCCTACCATCTGAGGAAGACCCTTCTATCCCACGAAGAGTTCTGAGTTGTCTGATGTACGCGTCAAAAGCGTATGAGCTCTCTGATGTAGATGTCAGAAGGACATTCTCCATAGCATCCACATCGCCAATGCCAGTTCTGAAGTTGAAGAAAAGACTTAGCCAAGTTTCTGCGGAAAACAACAAGAGGAAAAGAATTAAATCAACAGAAATGCCATATACGCTCAGAAACAGAAAGCCTATTTTCCAAAACAACGAAAACAGTATGTGTATTACACTGGATTTACCTTCAGGATTGACATTGAGAATTGGCAAACTGATGTCTGACATATTGCTCAGAATTCGAATGTTCAGGAGCATTTGCTTTCTGATTTGAGATTGAAATCTCACGTTGGTTCTCAGAGAAAAGAAAGAGAAAAGGAAGATGGAAATGAGTTCTGTGAAACTATTCTATCTATTTAAAGAATGGAGCATGAACCTATTCTTGGAAAGGATCCGCATGAATAGCGCTCGTAAACGTGGAATGAATGACACGTGTACTTTGGAAACTAGCACAGCCTTGGAAATATTCAAAGAGTGCTTTCCACAACGTTGGAAGATAGCATAACTTACAGGCTATTTATTGGTGCACGCTATTCATTGGCGTACGTTATTTAGCGTAATTCACAACGTTAAAGGACAGCGTAATTTATAGCGTAACATACGCTGACATATGCTATTCAGCGGAATTCACAAAACATTGGAAAATAGCGTAATATACGCTATTTCGTTGGCATACGCTATCTAGCGTAACTTACAACTTGGAAGACGGCGTATTCTACAGTTATTCATCGGTGCACATTGGTTTTCAACACAGATTTGGACTAAACAGAGGATTCTTGAATATTCATTTTTCATTAAGGCACTGATGGCCTTACAAAAAAAAGAGGGGGAGGAAAAGGAAAGGAGTGCAATAAAGTCACGCTCTATTTTCCAGAGCGACTAAGCTTGACGCCTAACTCTTCTACGCTTTGGACCCCCATGCGGTGTAACAGAGCAACGAACATTTTACGCTTCTCTGCGAGGCTCTGCCCATCAAAAGAAGAGGAGCCGTCCAGACCAAAGTAGCCCAAGAAATTCTTGGCTAAATGCGTAGGGTCGTCCTTGAGCTCGATGACGACAGGTTCGGATTCTTGGCCCCCAAAAGTGGGGTCACCGTGGGAACAGAATCCCAACTTACGTGCTTCTTCTTCAGCAGCTTCCTTTGGAGTCATGGTTTCAAAAGATGAAAGTCAAAAATTGAATTCTCTCGGTTTATATAATAGAGCTTGCTGGCTGTTCATATTCTTCCATCAGATTCAATCAATCTCGAAAAATGAAGAGTCATCATGACATTTAATGAACTTCATGCCAGCGTGTCAGGACTCATTCCCACTTTCTGTTCAAAGTAATTTCGAACTTTTGAAACTCATAAAGTTTGAAAACTTTGAAGGGGGTCTTGTAGGATGTGGAAAATTATGACACGCTGTCATTTTCATCCATACGCTTAAAGACAGATGTCAGTTGAAGCCATACGCTCAAACAGAAGTCATACGCTCAAGGCTATACGCTCAGTTAAGAGCCATACGTTCAGTTCAGAGTTGTACGCTCATTCAAAAGCCATATGCTCAGTAAATATTTTATTATTTACTGAAGTGACAGCACAGCATATGTTTAAATGAGGAATGAATCTGACACTTCATCTTTCGTGCAAAGACAGCTATCACGAGAAAAGTAACCGTCGTATAGGTTTTCGAAGAGTCGGTTTTGTCTTTTACGAGGACAACTCAGCAGCCTTCATAAATACAAAAGCCATCATTACTGTCAGTTTTGACAGTCTGTCAGCCGTCAAATCCGCAGTCACGACGCTCGAGAAGATTTTGTCAGTTATGAGAAGATATGGTGTACCAAAGAAGATTGATGATAGCCACGTGGCCACTTCTCCAGTGAGCGTATCGACCTCACATGACTCCTTCTTCACCCAGCCAAGTGAGCGTATGGACCTCACATGATTCCTTGCCCATAAAGTGAGCGTATGGATTTCCTATGGCGCTACGCTGTCCAAATCAGCGTATGACTCCTCTTCAAAAGCTAGCGTATGACTCTACAGCAGTTGTATCCAGGATGATTTTCAACGTACAGTCAACACACGTTCTCACGTGTCCTGTACTCAGTTACCCATTTATTCAGAAGTTATGCAATGTGGCCTTCATGCCATCAATCTCTCCTGAATGTGCTCCACTACTCTCAACCGCACGCCAACGTGTCTTCGTCAGAATTTGCCACGCGTCCCTGCAGTTTTGCACACGTCAAGTAACTACCTGAGCGTATGGTTCAGGACAGTTATCAGAACTCTATAAAAGAGAGTTTCTTCACCTTCATGAGGACAGGTCATTTTTCAGAGAGAACAGAGAGATTGCCCAGTTGCTGTCCAAGTTCTTCGAAGTTCGAGTTTTCTTCATCGCATCGTCCAAGGGATAAAGTAATCGTCTTTTAGATTAGATTCCTACAGTTGTAATTTTCTCAGATACAAAATAAATAAAGTGAATTTATTTATGAAAACACTAGGCACCTGATTGACTGGGTCGTTCAAGTCGAATGCGTGCACGGCACGATCCGTAAAGGCAAAGCTTGATGCAGCATTTGTTCGTTAAGTTGTTACGAAGTTAAGTTAGGCAAAGTTATGCCGGTCGACCTAAGACATTACAATTACCGTCCCGCTCTTTCGCGGTTTGTCAAAGTTAAGTAGTCCCACGATCTCAAGGGCCGTCGACTTGGGCATGAGTGTCGCGTGGAGCACGATAGGCCTAAGGCACAATGCACGAACTTAGTGTTTAAGGCAAGGACCACACTTGATTCAAGTGAGTTTTGGAGAAAGGACTATCAAATAGGCATTCATGAGTTGAATGAAATGATATGGTAACATGGAAAGAATGCTCGCGACCGTGGATCGTCGAGGGGTCTCAAGGATAGAAGTCCTGAACGTGGTTTTGAAAGAGAGGGTGACGCTGAAGAAAGAATGACTGTGTGAGACATCAGTTTGAGTCGGGTCTTACATGGTCATTGGACAACTTGTCGACAAGGTAGAGTTTCCCCGCAACGGCAACCCAGGGCCATGGGACCGTTTCGGCCTAAGGAAACACGGTGATAGCTGTTTTGAATCGATAGCACCGGGTTATTCGGGAACTTCCAGGGGGCTAGCTACCTTGCGCTAGAAGGGTCCCGGCCAACCGCAAGCTATGAGTCCAGGTATAGCTTGTTATGCTAGTGACCTCATATAGATGAGTCGGCATGGGCGGCGATCCGCGTATATGCCTTTGGAATGAGTCGAGTATTAGGTGAAGTGAATCAAGAGTCGAGTCGAATGCGTGTTCGGTCAGAAGACAATGTTTGGGCCTAAGATTTGGCTGCAACGTAGGCGACGTGCTTCGACACGAGATGTGGCATCGAGTCCTATGTTGTCGGCATATAAGTTGCATAGTTTGGATGTGAGTTGTCTTGAGTCTAAGTCAGGAAAGGCCGTAAGGCAAAGTCGGTCGAGTGACACTTAACCCACAAGTCTTGATTGGGTCAGTTGATGATTTAGTAGCAAAGGGGCCGCGAGGCGGCAAGGGCCGCGAGGCGGCGATATGATTGATCTCATTGAGTTACGAGGTACGACCTTAACAAGGACTTATAGCACGGTCACACGGGAATGTAGTCTTATCGCGTAGTTGCGTCTATAATTTTGGCCGAAAGGCAAGCACGACTCAATAGGTTAACGTTGTTGGTGCAAGCACGGGATGGTCTAGAGACACAAAATAGGCCGAGACGTCGGTCCTAAAACAAATCCTAAGACAAGAGTAGAAAGGCAATTGATAAGAAGGGACTATGTTGCACAAAGTAAATCAAACGTATTGGTTTTGTATGGGTGGGCGAGGAGCTCATTCCACCAGTACAGTTGAGTACTGACAGCCACATAGTTTTCATGTGCAGGCACAGGTAGAAGCTTGTGGCGCGAAGCTCGCTTGGATGCGTCGAGGCACGGAGTTCCTTGGCGATTCGAAGTGTGCGGCCGCATGGAGTCAAGACTTATACGGGACATAATGTATGGACTGTCGCTTTCCGAAGCATCCGCTGGCTCAAGACCTGTACTTGAGAGATGAGAGAGAGCTGCGTGACTTGTAATGTGAGATGAGTGAGCTCGAGAGACTTGTAATCTTGGCCTTGTGCCCTTTGTAACCTTTGTTTCAATATCAATAAAATACTACTAAAATATGATCTATTAGCGACGTAATTTAGCGACGACATAAAATGTCGTCGCTAACTATGGAATATAGCGACTCCTTTATATAAACATCGCAAAACGTCGCTGACTTGCGACGTTCAGCGACAGGAGTTAAATTACGTCACTGAATAGCGACGTTCAGCGACATATTATTAAAATATGTCGCCATCTATTAAAATTTTGCGACGGTTAGCGACGGCCGCTCTTGACGTCGCTAACATTTTTATTTAGGGCACAATGTTGCATTTTTTTTCCCCCTCACTCGAAAATTCCAATTTTCACTCGAGCTCCCCTTCCCCCCCCCCCCGGCGACTCCCTCCCCCCCGGCGACTCCCTCCCCCTCCGGCGACCCCTACCCCTCCGGAGACTCCCTCCCCCTCCGGCGACCCCTACCCCCCCCCCCCCCCGTCGAGCTCCTCCTCCTCGAGCTCAGGTAAACCCTAACCTAATTAACTCCTCTCCCTCCTCCTCCTCCTCCTCCTCTACCCCGCACACATCCACTGTCTGTGCAGTTGTTTGGACACTGACACGACCCTTGGACACATTTGTATGCACACAAACACATACGACCCCTCTTGACATGTTGTAGGTTTTATTTAGGTTGTGGGGTTTGGCAGTTGAAATGCAATCTCAGGTTTTTCTGAGATTGAGTTTGGAATTTCTGAGATACAAGGTTGGGTTTAGTTTGTTGACTGTGAGTTGAGTTGGAGGTTTGAGTTAAATTGAATGTTTAGAAGTTGTTGGTTATATACTCAGTTTCCTGAGATATATGTATGTGAAATAGAAATGTGTTGGCTTGGTATATTTAGTTCATATATGTAGAGTAGTGATATATAGCTGAAATTATATATGCATGAGATTCATGTGGGGTAAGGTTATGATATATAGGGGCTTGCTATATTTGGATTTGAGAGGATATATGTATATATATATATATATATATATATATATATATATATATATATATATATCCTCTCAAAAAAATACATATATATATATATATATATATATATATATATATATATATATATATATATATATATATATATATATATATATATATATATATATATACATATATCCTCTCATAAAAATATAATATACTCTAAAATAATATATATATATATATATATATATATATATATATATATATATATATATATATATATATATATATATATATGTATTTTTTTGAGAGGATATATGTATTATATATAAAAAAAAAAAAATATATATATATATATATATATATATATATATATATATATATATATATATATATATATATTTTTTTTTTTTTTTTATATATATATATATATATATATATATATATATATATATATATATATATATATATATATATATATATATATATATATGTTATTGTATATATATTGTATACATATGTGCTTGTACCTAGTGTACCTTAGCCTATACCCTGATATATCTATAGGATTACCTAGAAATGAACCCAATAGGCTAATTGAACTTGTGGACTAGAGTTTGACCAAAACCCTAGCTAGTAAGTCTACTACTGATATCGTCGATACCAATACTCATAGGAATAGTCCGATACCGATTCCTATACCTATATGTTGTTGCTCAAGCAGTTTATAGCTACAAATGCGTAAGTGCAACATGAAAATCTCATATGTTAAATATGTTACCTAAGAGCATCATTAGTAAGGGCAATTCATTACTACAGTGTATAGAGTATCCTAGAAGTGTAGGTATGATTGGTATATCGTATTACATAGAGTGTATAGAGTATCCTTTCGGTCTATAAGAGTTTGGCCATTGTTCGTATTACGTATTTCGGTATACGTGTACGTAATTAGACCCGTATTGCATGTCTTCTTGTTTGGTTTGACCCTACTTGACTTGGTTCGACTCGATTTTTTGCATGGTTCGGTTTGCTAGATTTTATGTGGACCAAACCACCACCTTCATTAAATATCCCACCTACCACCAACTTCAATAAATATCCCACTAACATTTCTCTCTCTTTATTACTTCTTCTTCTCCACCATTAATTCTTCAACCACCAGGAAAGAAAGAGAGAGGAAGAGCTTAGGCAAGTGCACCTTGCTTCATGGAGGAAGTCCATTTTTTTATTGTTCCATTGTCTTCCTCATGTATTTCTAACCCACTTTAGTACTTAGCATTTTTTATTTCCATGGTTAAATTCTTGTAAATCTAGTCATGTGGCATTTCGGTTTCTAGGAGTTTTGATCTATCAAACTTGCATATTTTGCTGGGTAATGGTCCCATGTTGCAGAGAATTTTGTTGAGTCCAAATTTGACCTACGAGAAATTGCTGATCCGCATGGGCATTTTCAGCACTTGGCCGCATGCAAATGTCAAGTGAGTCGCATATGCATTATTTAATGCATGTGCTGGCAAGCTTGCTTGCATACTAATTATTGAGGCATATGTTCTCTAATGCATTATTTAATGCGTGGGTTAGCAAGCTTTGCTTGCATGCTCACGTACAGTAGCTAGCCGCATATGCCAACACCAAAGTGAGCTGCATGCATTAGCGTTTAGCAATACATAGCCTTCTCACTGCATGCATTTAGCTATGAGCCGCATGGCTTCCCTTTAAATATTACCTTAATATTACATTGTATTATACTAATGCATGCCATATTTTAATGAATATTTTAATATCTATTTTAAAAATGCATGCATTTGAGAATGCATTTTTGAAAGCATTCAGTACCATGCATTTAATGCATTTGAGAATACATTTTCTAAAAAGCATACCATGCATTTAATGCTTTTAATAATGCTTCCTCTAAAAAGCAAGCAAGAGCATGCGTTTAAGTATTAAATAATGCATTCTCTAATTGCATTCAATAACATGCATTGAATGCACCATCCAAATGTATTCAGCCGCATGACCTTGTGCATTTCCTAAAAGCATTGTAGCCGCATGTAGGACCAATAGTGAGCCGCATAGGCTTGCTTTTCACCTAACCATATTACTTTAGCAGGGGAGGGAATAGTGAGCCGCATACGGAACGAAGTCGGCCGTATGTGAATTAATGCATGCTAGCATAACATTTAATATATATCAATATAATGCATTATATATATATATATATATATATATATATATATATATATATATATATATATATATATATACACATTTTCTTAATGCAATTCCTTAAGCCAGCCGCATATGGCATGGTGAATGTATTACTTTAATGCATTTTGTTATTATTATTATTATTATCTTCACATTCTCTTAATTGCTTAGCCCCATGGGAAAGTGACTGCGGGCCGCATGAAATTTCCCGAGCCGCATGAGTCCCCCAAGCCCTTGCCCCTTTTAATATTTAATTATTATATGTGTACTTGTGCTAAATTAATTATTCTCGGACACGATGGTGACCCGCTGTGGTACATTTTTGACATGACATGATAGTGGCCCGACGCGGTGCACTCCTGACAGTGAACATGACATGACAAGATTGGATGGCCTGGACACCGTGGATGATTGTGTTTGTATTATTGAACCGGTAATGTTTGTATCATGTCTAGGACAGGGATCCCTGAGTACCACGATCAGGGATACTACTGTAAATGTGTCACGACCCGGTCCCAATTTCTTAGGTCGAATCGGATCATGCCCAGCCTGCACCGTTGTTGAGACGGCGGCAGTAAGCTGTATCACTCATGCAGGTAATAAACAACACAGTCTAATTGCCACAACTTTAATAATTCGAATAGTTTAAAACTTTTTACAACAAAATGAAAGATACATCTGAAATACATTAGTTTTCCACAAACATCATGAATTATAAAAGAAGAAGAAAATCTAGGCAACCAGCTCATCAGTCTCGAGATCATCGCCCTCTAGTTGGGATCTCGGGAAAAATACCGCGGAACAAAGCATCATCAGTGTTACCTAAAAATGTTGGGCCTCCAGTCAGGAGGGAGCAAAGTACAATTCATGCTAATTTGACAATTGAAATAATAATAGAATCATGCACTTTTAAACAATTTGAAATAAATATTTTCCAGCAGTTAAAACATTGTGATGTGAATAGGCAATGAATATGACCGGCTTGGATTGTACAGTGAATGATATGGCTTATCCCCGTGTGTATGAGGGGTAAGCTAATACAGTTCTAAATTATTACTTTGGATGTGGTCATACTCATTACACTACTCCCCCAAGTCCCCAAACAGTTACAGTAGTTACATTCAGTGCTCTCAGAGAGAGTTCCGTGTTGCATCGTGGTTTAAACTTGCAATAAAACGATTATTAAATAATTATAAACTAACACAAAATGTACTTGCCTTTGTTTACGACTGAAAACGGTGTTGGTTCCGAGAAGATGCTAGGTTCGTCTCCGAGATCCTACAGTTGGAGAATTTGACTTAGAACCATTGTGAAACCAAGCTAGGTGTGCTAGTTGCAATCTCTAGTAGCAGGTCCTAGTCAGATTTTAATCTTGGATTACGCTATCACAACAAATCTCGATTATCGGGTGCGTTGTAATTAATTACGAGGGAAAGATCAATTTAACTTTTTATTTTGGAAAACTCGTAGTTACCAATTTAATTGGTTAAAACTTTGTATTTTTCGTAATTATACATATAAAACTAAATTTCTTGTTTAATGAGAAAACATGATCTTTGTTTAAATATTACAAACTTGTAAATTTTAATGTGAGAAAAATCTCATTAATTTTTCTATATCAAAATAATATTTATTTTAGTTTTACGCGTTTACGCTAAAAACCAGCAAAACCAGAAAATGAAAGAAAACTACGCTACAATAATTACAGGCCACAGAGAAAGAAAATAGAAAAGCTGGGCTTATGCCCTTACAAATTATTGAATTTAAATAAGAAATAGACCTGGATTAGTCCTGAAATCTCTCCTACAATTTAATTATAAATAAAACTAATAATTAAAATAAATTTAATAGTGAGTCTCAGATATTGGTCCAATCGTCATATAGGCTAATGCCTCAACGTCCGGACGAAGCCGGTTTCGTTTGCACTTAGCTAGGGCCCATTGACCAATACGGTCGTCGCCCAAAAAAATCCAAAATAATATTCTTTTCCGAAAAACTATTTTAAAATTATATTATAAAATTTTATAAAAATTTGGGCAGCATTCCCTCTATATTCGGGACAACCCAAAACTGGGAAAATGCGCCAACAATTCCAACAAATATCCCAAACCAGGAAGAACCCATTTTTATAGAAAATATAATCACAGAAATCATTCCCGACGCCTAATCAGAAAACCCGAAATAAATCGAAAATCCCAAAATTCCGAAATCCAAAAACCAATCCACAGAAACGTCCAAAATAAAATCCAGGATGTTTCCGAAGAAAGTTCAAAAATCCGGAAATAATCCCAACCATCAGAACTCTTTCTGAAGAGTTCTCGGGAAAAACCCGAAATCAACAGCAACCAAAACTACAGAACAAAATGTCAAGGATGGTTCCGAAATTCTCGAAACCATAACGTAACAGAAAACTGGATTCCCGAAGAGAATTCGAGGACCAATTTATCATCACAAACACGTTGGGAGGGACGAACTACTGTGATTATCCAGAAATTACCCAAATCGACAGAATCCGAAGGGTTGCCTCGGACTCGGGACACGCCTCGCCGGGGTACGGCTGCGTAAACGTAACCGAAGCTCGGGATCGGACAACGGGTCGCGCACAGAAGCTCGCCGGAGATAGGAAAACTCTGGACAGCAGCTGGACGGGCCGGTCACGCGCGCAAGGGGGTCGGGCGGCCCCGGGAACGGCGGGCGACGGTGGCGCCGGCGTCAGGATCGGCCAGGGGCGGATCGGGGCCGGGGATGCGGCCTGGGGCCTGGGTCCGGGGATCGGGTCAGCGTGGAGCGGGGGTCGCCGAGGGGGCGCGGTCGGAGCTCCGGAAATAAAGGGGCGCGGCGGTTCGGGAGGCCAAGGGTCGGCGGGTTTGCTCTCGAGGTGGGAGGGAGAGAGAGGAATAGGAGAATGAATGAATGAGGGGGTGGTGGTTGTTGTGTGCTGGTGTATGTGGGGGAAGTAATGAAGAGTTGAGGGAATTATGGATGTGGAGTGGTGCTGGTGGGATATTAAGATGGAAAAAGGGGTTATAAGAACGTGGAGAGGAGTGAGTTTAGACGTGTGGTGGAGAGAAAAGTGAGGGGGATGGGAAAGTGCTGGTCCAGCGGGTGGACCAGCTCGTGGGGCAGTGTTGTTTAATTATTATTATTATTTTTTAATAAAAGCAATATATATATATATATATATATTTATATATAAGAGAAATGAATTTAAGAATGGGTTCAAGATTGGGTTTCGGGTAACTGGTCTCGGTCTGGCAACCAAAAATCCAATTTATTATTTTGAAAATAATTTTCGAACCCACATAATATTAATAATAATAGAAATAATATTATACATATTAATAATAATAAAATACAAGTCCTAAAACTGGGTTTCATAATCTTCCCTCCTTAGAAAATTTCGTCCTCGAAATTAAAGGCAAAGTTAGGGGTAAACTCAAATCAAACAGGTACGGGTACTACGCCCGTAACTCAGGTCCAACAACAAGAATTGCCAAGACAGTCGTGGATGAGACATTTAGGAACAAGTTTCATTTATGATATCATCCATGCAGAAAAATACAAAAGCGAACCAAAGTACACGAGGTTGATCAGACCATCATGCACCGGTCCTGATTAGACAATATATTAGTGGGTGCATCCAATAAAATACTGTCATGATCAAGCTTGATAAAGAAATAGCTTGCAAAACTAGGCTAACTTAGCAGCATCAGTCAAGTTTAGAACGAAAAGATAAGAAATAGGAGTTATGTGATGGCTCAAATTTTCTGATCTTCTTCGCACCTCTGACTACGCTTGCTACTGGTTTCTCTGGCACTGAAAGGTTGAGTTCAATCTTCAGCTCTGAATTATCCAAAATGTGACTCGGAACCGGAATGTAGCGTCTGAGCTGTGATGCGTAGAAGACGTTGTGCACACTCTCAAGATTAGCTGGTAGAGCTAACCGGTACGCTACTTTTCCAACTCGTCTTTGTTTAACTTAACAAAATTGCCAAACAAAGGTTGGATTTTGAAAATAAAACAAGAAAAAGTACAAGAAGTACAAATTTGATTCTGGAAAGTATTGCTATGGAAGTCTGATCTGTAAATGATCACTTTGTTCCTTGGACCATACGATGATGATGAAGATCACTGCTTGAAGTAGAACAACTTGGAAGAACTAAGTCACCAGAAAGGTATCGACGCACTTGGGCACTGATGGCGAGGCCGAATGCTTTCCTGCTTTGCTTCACTCTGTTCTGAAAGAAAAGTTGAAGAAGAATGCTCTGGAGAATCAAAATCTCGAAGTTCTGATCTCTGTATTCTCTCCTGTCTCTCTGTGTCCCCTCTCTTTTTTTGTCTTTGAGAAAAATGAGTCTATTTATAGACTGGGGCTTCTGTGCGTAAAAGAGCATCAAAATCTGTCTTTACGCTAACAACTGCCACCCTTGATCAGAGTCATCCTTTGCATACGTTGACAACGTCCCATCATTTCAGTAAGAATAGGATACATGTACACACGTTCTTCGAAATATGTGGCATGAAGGCCATGTAGGCAAACCACGTTCCAAACTGGCCAAAAAGAATAGGGCGTAAAAATAGCTCCAACATCCTCTGGGCGTAAAACAGTAAGATGAGCGTAAAATAGCTCTGTCATAGGTTTCCCGCGTAAAGTGGTTATTGAATAATCTTGAGCGTAAAATGGCTCAAATAGACTTTACGCACACATTGTTTTATGAGCGTAAGAACTCATGTAAAACTCCGTGCGTAAAAGAAACCATACAATGAGCGTAAAGTAGCTCGATCCCCATAAACGACAACAATGGTCTTTGTATAAGACAAATTCCATTGAATTCTGTGGTAAATGCCATCATTAATATCTTCATGTCAGAGTTTGCATTAAATGCGAGATTTGATAGCTTTGTCCAGCGTAAAAGAGGCTGCTCTGTCCTTGGCGTAAAATCATAGGTGTAGACCCAAGCGTAAAATGATCAGCCTGCTTAGGCGTAAAATGATTAGCCTAGTCTTGGACATAAAAGAGATTACCCGCTCTGCTTGGCGTAAAACCGATCACTTATGAATGGGATGACTCTTTCTTTGAAGCACTTTTTACGCTCCTACAAGACCCCCTTCAAAGTTTTCAAATATCTCCAAGATTTGAAACTGTAATACCCAGTTTTCTGAAATTGGGGTATTTTTGAAAAATTATTTTTTTATTATCTATTAATGGTGTTTTAGTCATGATATGATTTTTGGTGATTTTAGTTAATTTAAAACTATTTTCTAAGTCATGACTTATGACTTTGTGATTTTACTAGTATAACCCTAGTGTAAACCCTAGAGATTTCATAACCTAGAGACTACCATGACCATGTAAGCCTAACCATGTGATTAGGATATCAAATTACCACTTTTTAGTCAAAAGGGTATTTTGGTAATTTATTAGAATTTATTTGGATTTATGTAGTTTATTATTATTTAATTAGTTGTTAAGTGTCATGTTAGCTCCTAACCTAGTTTAGCACTAATCTAGAGGTTAGCAACTAATCTAGAAGACTAATATTAGATGTTAGCTTATGTGTAAATATCTTAGGTTGGAAATATCTAAGATATTACTTTCTTAGATATTTAGAAAACCTAGAAATATCTATCTACCTAGTCAAAGCCTTAGGAGCTAAGTTAGCAAGGTGGAAAGGAGCCCTAAATATCTACCCATGGCAGCCCAACCCTACCCCCATCCTATATAATCACATCCCCTTATCATTCATGCCATTTTTCATTACACTTAAAAACCTAGTTTTCCCTACAATTTCACACCCTCACCATTTAATCATTTTGACTCCAAATTGAGCCTAGTTTCTTGCATTAGACTCCCCTACACTAGAGGATACCAATTGTGGCTTGCTAGCAAGGAATTGTGGAGCTTTGGACGTTGGGAGTCGAAGGAGGATTTCATTCAAATAGGCCTATTATTGAGGATTTTGCACTCATAGGTAAATATCCCCAAACCTCGTTAAGATTGTGTTTTCTCTTCATAGTTGCATGCATATAGGTATACCCTAACTGTGGGTCAAGTTTGGTAGGAAATAGGCTTGGTTTGGTGTCCGTATCGGACCCGTGTCTGTGTCTTAATTGCAGTGTTTGGTGAAATGTCACTATGGTTTAAAAGTTGTTGTTTTCCAAAACAAAATATATTTTTGGGTAGCCCTAGACATGTAGGACACAACCCTAGTTGACTGAGCACGTTATTGTGTCGTGTCCGTGTCCAAAATGGACACAAATATGCTGTGCACACACTGTGCACTGTCCCTGAAACCCGACACTGTTTTCTCCATAAATTGGACACGTGGACACGTGCCACTTGGCACAGAGGTGGGGGCACCCTCTGACAAGCCCTCCCTCGAGTTTCATGACACTTCGTGTCGTGTCGAGTGAGAAATTCGACACACACTGACCGTGCACTACACTGCACACAGTGTAAAACACACACTGACACGGCCTTCGTGTCGTGTCTAGACACGACGTGGACACAAAGTATCAGGACTAAACCCTAGCCCTAGACCTAGGCTACACCCTGACACGAGCACGATACGTATTGATGCGTGTGTCATGTCCACGAGGCTCTGTCCTCGCTGCACGAGACTGCGCCACGCGCGTGTTCAGTTCCCTGCTGTTCCAGACTCACGTAGGACACGACACGACACGTGGAGGGGTGACACTTGGTGGACACGAGGGGGCAATGTCTGCGAACATGCCCCCCAAGTTTCGTGTCTTCTAGTGCAGTGTCGGACACGAATTCGTGTGTGCATTGAATTTGCACTGACAGCACACACGTGGAAAATTGAGCTCTGATACGGGCTCCGACACGACACTGTATGACACTTGGACACGTATCAGGCTGTGGGACACCTAGACCTATCCTAGGCGAACCTACACACGTGTGCACGAGACACATGGACACGTGTGTCGTGTCCTACACGCGTGTGCTCCTTAGCACGACACTGTGCACTGTCAATTTACCCGATTTGGGTTTTAGACTCCTGGACAAGCCGTGTCATGTCGTGGTGGACTCCCATGGACACACACGACACGTACACATGTGGGGACACGATTACCAACCACTGTATGGGCATCTTAGTTAGGTTTTGGGCTTTGAAATCGGGTTTCCCCCCCAATATTCTCACTGTTTTCAGTATTCCCAATTCAGTGTATTTTTCAGGTTTTATATTTGAATTTCAATTCAATTTTTGAGTATATATATATATATATATGTATTTGTATATTTATACATTGTATATGTGAGTGTATGTGTATATGAGTGTGTGTGTCTATGTATAGTGTATGTGAGTGCCTATATATGTAGATATGGGTATGTATATAAATAGGAATATATATGTGTATGTGTGTGTTGTGTTGGTTCTCAGTTTTCTGAGAACAGAAACCCCCCCTGCTGTCTACACACACACACCACTGCCTTCCCATGACCCCCCCTTCACACACACACCCTCTCACTCTCCTTTCACTCTCTCTCTCTACCTATATATGTATATATGTTATGTATGTGTATATATATATGTTATGTATATATAGTGGTATATATATATATATGTTATATATAAGGGTATTATATATATGTGAATGGGTATATATATATATATATATATATATATATATATATATATATATATATATATATATATATATAGATTATGGTATTATATATATATAGTTGACTATATATTAGATATGTAAACATATATGTTATAGACTTGATGTCTTAGCCTATGGCCTATGTATATAGGTAATGTATATATGTCATAGTGCCCTAGGATTACTAGCCTATGGTTAGTAGCAAGTTAGAATTGACCAATAGGCTGAGTAGACCTAGTTTGACTAGATGGTTGGCCCTTGTTGACCAAAGTCAACTATAGGTCAAACCATGACTTAATTGACCTAGAAATAACTTGGATGAACATAGAAGGACTATTTGACTAAGGTTTGACTAAACCATAACTAGATGATTAGGTTGACCATATGGATTATGAGGGTAATCCTATATAGATGAAGATATGTATGGGGTTAAGTGAGATACTTAGAGTTGAGTCATGACTTGAGTTGGAGAATGGGATTAGCTTGATTACAGGATTAAGGTTGGTATTGTGCTATATATATTTTGTGTGATATACTTTGTATAGGAGATTGGTTATACCTTAACATTGTGGTATAGTATCTTAGGTATCCTAAGACATGTTAGCCTATGGTTGATTGAGTTAGCCTTATAGAGTTTCAGTTAGAGTTGACCATTGACCTAATTACCTTATTGACTAGTCTATGATTAACCAAAACCTTAGTTAGTTTAAGATTGACCTAGACTTTGACCATGTTGACTAGTATTGACAAATCTGACCATTGTTGACTAAACCCTAGATAACTTAACTAGTTTGGCTAGAATATTTGACCAAGAGTTGACTTTAACCTAGATTAGACTTGTTTAACTTTGTTTGACCTTGTATGACTTAGTTTAACTTCTTATGACCTAGTATGACTTAGTTTGACTGTAGTGTTGACCAAGTTTGACTTTGACCTAGATTGGCTTAGAATTCATATAGATTGCATTGTAGATTTCATTTACCGTCATTTTGGACATGTCATAACTGTATTGCTCTATTTTAGGACATTGTGACCCTGGTACAGACATCTGATATTACATTACTCTTTTCAGAGTATCAGGCGAGTACATTCTCTGATAGTTCTCTCATTTATTTGTCGATTACTGTATTTCAGTTCTAGTTAGTTCTATATGATTCTCTGTATCAACACGTATGGATATTTCTGGATTCATGTATCGACACATACTTTACTTACTGGCCTCTATTACTGGAGTCATTGGTATCATTCCGGAATTATTTCTGGAATCATCACGTATTGGCCAGACTCATCTCGATTCTTTTTGTCGATTTTGGATTCACTTGCTGGACGGGGAAAAATTGAGTAAGACATGTAGACATACCCCAAATCTGGAATCTCCAACTGGAATCTACTGGAAGCATAGCCATCTCTTGCCTGATCCGTAAGAGATGTGCCTGATACCTACAGCCGTTTACATGTCGACCTCGGTATTTTAAAATACACTGTTAGATCATAGTTGGACTCACCCTGGTTTCATTGATCACTGTTGGACTCATCTTGTACTGAAAATCATCTGTAACGGATTATATGGACTGGACTCACACTGGGATTACATTAGACTTATATCGTACTGTCTGGACTCGTACATATTATTCTAGTTCAGTTAGCTTTATTTACGGTCTTCATTGCCATGATTCTTCTCTTGTTTTAGTTACCTTTCTTTTCTTGTATCTCACTGTGTCTCTATGCCATCATTACCTGTATAAAACTGCCATGCTCATCAATAAAACTGTCTATAACTGCTTTATAGGTCTTTGTCATTTACTTGGGTTTTTTTAGATGAGTTGTACTCGTTCCCGTCCTGATTGGACCTGTTGAAAATATTACAGATGATAATCCTGAGGACACATGCCCTCACACTGTTGAACAGTCCAACGAAGGAGAGGGAAAATGAAACTCCATGTATTGCGACTCTCTTATTGTAGGGGTCCACTCCCCCTTTTTATAAATGAAGTCTGATGTTAATCTCAACTGTTTAACACTTATTTTCACTGCTTCTATGATTGTTCATTCCCAAGAAACAAACCAACACGTGGTATCTGTCTTGTGGTTACGAGAGCCTTTAAATAGGATCTTCCCCCGAAATAGACTCATCCCAATAGTTTCTTCAGCCTTTATAAATAGCCGAGAATGTTTCATATATTCTCATACTCATTCTTCTGAAGATAACTTTCTGTGATGTTGTTCTCCAACAAATAAGGATGGCGGAGCTTTCCCATGGTGTTCTTTTGTATGTCCAGTCATTAGACGCAGATTCAACCACCATCAGAGCCAAACCATTCGACTCAAATGGTAAATCCGATCGTAAGCAAATATCTGTCTTTCGAATTTTTTGTTGAAAACATCTATTTCATGAACGTAAATTCTTGACGAGCGTAAAATCCTTGCCGAAGTATTGGCGTAAAAGCCTAGCTGAATCACCGGCGTAAAAGCTTTGCTGAAGCACTGGCGTATAAAGCCTTGCTGAAGTATTGGCATAAAAGCCTTGCTGAAGCACTGGCGTAAAAGCCTTGCTGAAGTATTGGCGTAAAAGCCTTGCTGAAGCACTGGCGTAAAAGCCTTGCTGAAGTATTGGCGTAAAAGCCTTGCTGAAGCACTGGCATAAAAGCCTTACTGAAGCACTGGCGTAAAAGCCTTTGTGATGCACCGGCATAAAAGCCTTGCTGAAGCACTGGCGTAAAAGCCTTTGTGAAGCACCAGCGTAAAAGCCTTGCTGAAGCACTGGCATAAAAGCCTTTGTGAAGCACCGGCGTAAAAGCCTTGCTGAAGCACTGGCGTAAAAGCCTTGTCATATATTTTTAGTTAGCGTTCAATACGCATCTGATGATACTTCTGTTTAAAACACTTCTTCTTTGTTGTTTTTTCTGCAGAAGTTTGGCTGAGCAGCTTTTCCAGAACCGGTATTGGTGACTTTGACGTTGTAAAGCATGTTCTTCTGATATCAACATCAGGGAGCTCATGCGCTTTTGACGCGCAAATCAGACAACTCAGAACTCTTCGTGAGATAGAAGGGTCTTCCTCTGTTGGTAGGAAGAGCCTTTATACACGGAGAGTTGGATGGTGGAGTCAACTCTACCCCGAGAAATCGGGTAGTAGAGTTCCTTTCACGACAGAACTAGGAATTATATCCCAATGCTGGATACATTCCTATCTCCTTTGAGGTGTCGCCACTAATCCACCAATTGTATTGGCAGCAACACGCCTTCGGGCTGCCATACTCTGGGATTCTCCTCTCGTCTGAGAGAGAAGACCAGAGTTTGATTCCTGCTGTTCTGGTCGCCACTGGAGCTCAGACAGTCAGGAACTGCCACCAACAACGAACCCGTCAAAGAGGATCACAGAAGAAATAGATCTCTATTAGGTTATCGTTGGTGTATAGAATGAAAATCCAAGAATGTAAAAGATTTCCATTATAACTTGTAAGAAAGTCTAAGAAATGTAATAGACTTTTTGATGATATAGGAATGAAAATGATGGTTCTTCTATGATCAATAATTTGTATCTACCTGGATGTAATATGGACATGATAGATAAATGAAATCTTATTTTCTGCTTTAGAGTATATGATACTATCAGAGGTAATATGGACATAATAGCATATATGAACTCAAAAGAAAATTAGATTAATATCTATGCAGAGGTCAAATAGAAGTGATAGATAGGAAAAGAAAGTAGATTTAATATTTATTCAGAGGTCATGGAAACATGATAAATAGCGAATCCCACTTTCTAATCAATTGATAAAATAGAAGCTATAAAATCCCTTTCCCAGGAAACAAGAAGTCAGCTTAACCAAACCTTGGGAAGACAGATATTGTCAGCATATACGTCAAAACGGTGGACGAATCAACGTATTTCTTGGGAACAGAAAGGACGATTCAATTCCATAATTAAATGGATGAACCTGGTAACATGAATGAACGAGTCTTTTCGGAAATGGAAAGTCGTTTTCAATTTCAGAGACCAGTTCATTAGTAATCCTCCTCTATAAATAAGTGAGAATTCTCTGTAATCATTTCATTCTTATTTCTACTCCTCTATTGGAAATGTCTTCCGAGGATGTACAGCAAAAGAATGAAGTCTTCAGGAACATTAAGGACGACATTGAGACATGCCCTGCTGAGCCAATAGTGACGGGTCCGACCGAAGTAGACAACAGTTCTTCTACGCCCAAGCCACCCCAAGACATTTCTGCTTTCTTAGTAGAGCCAGGAAAAACTCCTGAAGAAGAAGCATTGAGGATGACCATCTGTAAAAATTTTATGGGTTCAGGAAACGATGCCTTCTATGCATTGGCTGACTATGTATTCAATAAGGAAAGGAGTGGCCCTCGTCCTTAATCTTTTATCTTGAACAAAAATAATAAAAGAAGTTTTATTTTTGTTCTGTCTTCTCTTTTATACATAGTATTTCTTAAGAAATTTGCCATTGATCGGCAGCATGAGTAGATCTCCATTGGGTTTTGACAACCGATAGGCACCATTGGAGAACACGGACTCAATTACATACGGGCCTTCCCATTTTGCTAGGAATTTTCCTTTGCTTTTGTGAGTCATCACCATTGGTCTTCGAACAGCTAATACAAGCTCGCCAACTTTGAATACCCTCTCCTTAACTTTACGATTAAAAGTTCGAGAAATGCGGGCTTGATACAGTTCAATGTGTTGTTGTGCTTGAAGACGCTTCTCATCCAATCCCTCAAGTTCTTGGAGTCGTAAGCGATCATTATTCTCCGTAGTTAGCTCATAGCAATGGCTATTCGTAGAGAAGGGATCTGGATTTCCAATGGGAGGACAGCTTCACATCCATAAACTAGTAAAAATGGTGTAAAACCAGTAGGAGTCCGGACCGTTGTTCGATATGCCCATAAGCATTCTCCAAGCTTCTCATTTCAATCTCTTTTATTAGAAGAGACAAACTTTTTGAGAAGTTTGATGATCGTTTTGTTGAAGGCTTCAGCTAAACCATTAGCAGCTGGATTATAAGCCGTAGAAGCAAAATTCTGAATTCGATTCTTGTCACAGAATCGATAAAATGCTTGACTGGCAAATTGTGGACCATTGTCATGAATTATCCGTCGAAGAATCCCGAAACGATAAATGACATGGTGCTTGATGAAACTGATTACATTAGATGTTTTTACTTCAGCAAGGGGAACTGCTTCTGCCCATTTCGAAAAGTAATCGGTTATAGCTAGTATAAACCGATGTCCTTTGACCGAAGGTGGGTTAATAGGACCAATGATGTCCATACCCCAAGCTTCGAAAGGCCAGGAGGCTGCTGTAGGATATAGAAATTCAGACGGCTGATGAATAAAATCAGCATGAATCTGACATGCTTTACATCTTCTGGCATAGTCTACAGCATCTGCTATCATAGAGGGCCAATAATACTCCATTTTTCGAATGCGATCTTGCAACTTTGGACCCGGTTAATGAGCACCACAGACACCATCATAAGCCTCACGCAGTATTTGTTTCGCTTCACTTTCTGAGAGACAGCGCAGCAAGAGTCCGTCATATGAGCGACGATATAGCATATGTAAAGACGAATCATAATAGAATCGAAACGATCGTCTCTTAATTGATAGAGCTTCTTTAGGATCTTCATACAAAATCCCATGAACTGTATAATCAATGAATGGAGTTCTCCAATCTTTCTGCTGGGAACTTGCCTCTGTAACATAACTTTGTTCAATATGCAGATTACTCTTCACACAGAACAAGTCTCGGTCCAACAAAGTAATTATATTTTACCTTCGGATTGGGACAGCCAAGTCTGCAGCTAAGCTGGCAAGAGCATCAGCCTCCACATTCTGAGAACATGGTACAAATTTGATGAAGAATCCTTTGAATGATAGGACCAACTCGACTACCACCTGATGATAGGGGATGAGATCAGGATTTCTGACTTCATAAATCCCTCTAACTTGATTAACGATCAATTGAGAATCTCCATAAGCCTCTAAGAATTCAATATCCAATTGTTTTGCTACTTGGAGACCAATCAATAGAGCATTATATTCTGCTACATTATTAGAGCATGGCTCATTAAGAGAATAGGCACGGTAAATGACCATTTTGTTAGAAGAAACCAAGACAATTCCTACCCCAGAGACAATATTGCCTTTAGGTCCCACTCGTGATGCTCCATCAAAATATAATTGCCATATATCATTCTTCAAAGTCATGTTACAATCCACTACTTCGTCTGGAATGTCTTCATATAACTTCGAAGTTTCAGGTATTGGATGAGCAGCTAAGAAATCAGCTAACGCTTGGCCCTTCACTGATTTTTGAGGCACATAAACCATGTCATAAGGAGTGAGCAACATCGCCCAGGTAGCTAACCTGGAATTAAGAATGCTCGGTTTTCTCATCAATACCCGAATGGGATTTATTCTGGAGATGACATGAATAGTCTGTCCAGTGACATAATGCCTTGTCTTTTGGACGGCAAAAACCAAAGCTAGACATTCCTTTTTCACAGGAGTATATCTGTGTTCAGCTCCGACCATCATTCTGCTCAGATAATATATTGCTTGTTCATGACCCATATCACTTTTCTGTGCCAGAAGAGCGCCAAGTGAATGATCCAAGGCTCGAATATAAAGCAAAAATGGTCTTCCTATCACTGGAGGTACCAGAACAGGCGAGTTTGTAAGATATTGCTTAATGTCAATGAAGGCTTTTTGACACGCTTCATCCCAGATGAAATATACCCCTTTCTTTAATAGACGGGAGAAAGGTTGACATCTCCCAGAAAGATTAGATATAAATCTTCTGATATAAGCAATACGGCCCTGAAAGCCACGGAGTTCTTTCAGATTACGAGGAGGACGCATTTCAAGAATTGCTTTAACCTTATCAGGATCAACATAGATACCTTGAGAGGTAATGACGAATCCTAGAATCTTGCCACTAGAAACCCCTAAGAAAGACTTAGTAGGATTCATTTTCAATTGATGTTGGCGCATCAATTCAAATACTGTCTTCAAGTCTTGAATGTGATCATCCTTTGATCGACTTTTAACAGCGATGTCATCTACATAGCATTCAACTATCTTCCGTAGATATTCTTGAAAGATATTGCTCATAGCCCGTTGATACGTGGCACCGACGTTTTTAAGACCAAACGGCATAACTGTATAGCAGTAGACCCCAAGAGGTGTACGAAAAGCGGTGTGCTTCTCATCTTCTGGATGCATCTTGATCTGATTGTATCCTGAGAATCCGTCCATGAAAGACATGCGTTCAAAACCACATGTATTGTCTATCATGACATCAGTAATTGGAAGTGGAAATTCGTCCTTTGGACAAGCCGTATTAAGATCTCGGTAATCTATACAAACTCAGACTTTTTCGTTCTTCTTCATAACAGGAACCATATTGGCCACCCAATCTGGGTGTTGTTCTTCACGAACAAAGCCACATGTAATCAGCTTTTTGACTTCTGCTTCAATTGCATCCATCATATCTGGTCTAAAGCGCCGTTGTTGTTGTTTTACAGGCTTGACATTAGGCAAAATATTGAGTTTATGAGTAGCAACTTTAGGATCTAGCCCTGCCATATCCTCATAACTCCATGCAAAGATGTCAATGTAATCTTTGATAAGTTTTATCAGCTCTTCCTTTTCATCTTCAGAAAGATTCTTACTAATGAATATTGGTTTGGACGTAATTCCATCTCCAACATCAATCTAGATAACCTCATCTTCTGTAGGTGGCTGTCGATGTTCAAAATGAAGTTCCCATTGAGTATCCATCTGTTGAGCCCAAGGATCATTCTTAAATGGCTCTGATTCATCATCAGCTTGAACCATATTGACTGAAAATATTTGCCCAGATTCACAATATGAGGAACGAGACATATCGGATTCGATGAATAGAATTTTTTCCGAATCTGATGATTGCGAAGAGCTAGAAGAGAGTTCTTCTTGTATATCGTCATTAAACATGTGGGACGGATCATATCCCAACCCATGACGAGTCTTCTGGTAAAATGGATCACCACCTAATGGTAATCGTCTGCCCTTGCCCTGATTGAGACCTTGCATAGTCTTCAAATCATACCCTATGTTCTGAATGATCTTGATAGATTGCTGACTGTATTTATCAATTCGGATTCTTCCTTTGTCTTTATCCTTCAGCTCATCTGTCTGAGCAACATGGATATTTCTAGCCAGGCCAAACACAATTTGGCGCTTGTTTTTCTTATCAGACGGAACCACGAAATAGGATTCTTCGTGACGTCTGAAGTTTACGCAAGCTTGTGATGAAGCGGCTACAGGAAGCAGATAGGGAGAAGATGTCAAGAACTTTTGAGCATAAGGTCCGACATTGACATGAGGAGGAAAAGAATTCTCCTTATGATCAATGTATAAAGTTTCTTCCGGTTCTATGTTGTCTTTATATTGATGACTTTGATTATCAGAAGATAAAGTCATTCTCTCAATAAACTTGACAGCTATATACTCGAACAGGAAATCTTCATTGATATCAAAAAGTACAGAATGATCAATATTTACATCATTTACAGTATGATTGCTACGCTTCAGATTAATCAACAGTGGACCATCATCCGTCTTCTGCGTAGATTTGCCAAGATTGACAATCAATGGTAGTTCTGGATCATTCGTACAAGAAGTACGCCCTTTGACCTTGATCATAAAAGGTTGAACTTGGCTCTTAGCAGGAATATTTATTGATTCCTCAAATAAAGTTTGAGTTCTTCCTTTAACCTTGATTATCAAAGGTTGATCATTGACAGGTTGGGATTAGATTCGTCCCTTGACTATGATCTTCAAAGGTTGCTCCTCTGCCGGATCTTCATTAATAGACTGATCCTCAGATAATGATTGATCTTCAGCCATGTCTGATACATCTTTCACATGCTCTTGTTTATAAAGCCTTGAATCAGAGAAGTAGGCTTCGACACCCTTGAACGGATTAATATCAGCAAACTCAGTTTTCACAACTCCTTGGGAGTCCACATATTTGAAACATTGGTGAAGAGTTGAAGGCATAATATTGTGCTCATGAATCCACGGTCTTCCAAGAAGAATATTGTAGGATACGTCCGAGTTGATAACATAGAAAGTTACCATAGTTCGAAGATCAACAATCTGAATCTGCAGACGAATCTTACCCAATGGTTTGCTCTTGCCAGAGTTAAAAACAACTATCGTAGTACTAGTGTAAGTCAGCTCACTAGTAGGAATCCTCAGGGGTCTTAGCATACTCTGAAGAATTATACTAATTGAAGACCCAGGATCAATGTAAATCCTGTCAATTTCAGTGGATCCGATATATCCAGTATAGCACAGAGGCCTATCATGCTTGTTGTGTTTCAATAGCATATCCTCTTGTGTAAAGGTGATGTTGGGAATTGCTTCCATCATACTATGTTATTGCGGACATGACACTGGTATATTATCAGGAGTCTTGAGTTGAGCCAAGCATGAATCTGCTTGAAGTAAAGCTTCACTCAAAGTCTCTCTGCTTTCTCTGGAGAGGCGAAGCAGTTCAAATATAGATAGTCTAGCCGGAGTATTGGCTAACTGAGCTAGGATATCAAACTTGTAAGGCTTCATCACCAACCCCTAATTGGAAGCAGACTTCAATGGGGTATCAAAGCGTACTGCCTTCTGTTTCCCCTTTTCAACCACAGACGGTTTAACAGGAACAGGAGAAGGTTGAACTGGTAGAGTTTCCACTACATCTTCTGCTTCTTTGGAGGATCCCTCATAGTCTTTGTGGTACTCTTTCCCAGATCTTGTACCAGCAAAAGTTTCTTCTTCAGACTCGGGAGAAGAAAGTACCATATTACAGGATTTAGTCTTTCTTCCCTTAGACTTCTTCTTGTGAGGGTTGTTACGAGGAACTTCAGAACCTAATCCAGCAGTGGAATTCTGATTTTGAATTTGTAAAGGAAGACGTATTCCTTTATCATAATTCAAACCTTCTGCCTTTTGAAAGTCATAACCCATCTTCCTCATGAGAAGGACAGATTGCTGACTATACAAGTGGATAGGCAGTGAACTTTGGACAGGTGTTTCAGCACAGGAAGAGGAAGAAACCTCTGCAACTTCAGGAGAATGAAGCATAGACGTCTCTGTAGTTAAGGGAGGAGAAGGATTCGGGATACGAGGAGAAATCCCTGTTGGAGCTCTTTCATAAGCAGCAAAGACTTGTTGTGCCCGGTATAAAGGAACACTATTCATGGCTAGCCACTGCTGATGAGTAAACTTGAGCTTGGTAGGAGGAGCTAGACTTGAAGGACAGAGTTTTAATCCTTTCAGTCTATCTTCTAGAGGAAGGTCATCCCATAGATGATCCAAGTCATCAGGATTTAGGATAACATGAGAAATCATGTTGCAGGTTTTGACTTTCTTACCTTTCTTGGATTTTAAAGTTTTACCTTCATTTTCCAATTCAGGTATTAAGTCAGGATGTACCCACATGATTTTATCATTCTTTAATGTGAGCGGCAGCAATCCTGTATTTTTTTCCCTAGCAGGTGGGATATTTACGATCTTCATCGTCGCCTTCGGAATTGGGATAATTCCATCTGGGACTTGCTGTGGAGGAAAATCCTCGAACTGAAGAGATACCATATTGGTTGTAACCATATGGTCATCATTGGTTAACGCGATAGCGCCACCATTTATCAGGTCTTGGGTCTTCTTTTTCAAGACATAGCAAGCACTGGTAGGATGATTAATGTATCTATGATAGATACAATATTTGGGATTGTCAGTCAGATTCACCTCATTAGGCCTTTTTGGCTCTGGAATCTGTAGTTTGCCACTCTTCACCAGACACTGAAATATCCCTGGGATATCGCTTTCGTCAAAAGAGTATTCTTCCTTTGGCCTGGAAGATTCCTGATTATTTGGCGTCATTTTGTTCTTGGAGAGATTGACCATAATAGTATCTTTTCCTTTCACATTACGATTGTCAGGATTATTACCAGGATTACTTTTCTTCCCTTTATCTTCTGAGGCGAAAATCATCCCATGTTCACGAGCCAACCTACCATTGGTCTCGGCAGAAACTGCTGCTATGATAAACGAAGCCCAATCTGTGAATTGGAAACCCGTGAAGACAACAATAGATGGTCGCAGATTCATCTTGCATGTATCAATCAACGTTGAATCTGGCATACCAGGAGGCATCTTTAGAGTAGCCTGTCGAAAACATTTAATGAACGTTCGAGTATCTTTCTTCTCCTTTTGTTTGATTTCTATCAAGGAGGACATGTTCATGTCCATACCTCCTTTATAGAAGCGGAAGAGAAACATTGCCTTGAATTCGTCAAAAGACGAAATAGAGTTATCGGGTAAGCTACGATACCAGTCGTAAGCTGAACCTGTCAGGCACCCGATGAACACTCGGGTGAGAAGAGCATCATTTTTCTGCAAGTGTACAGTCATAATATCAAAGTAATTGATATATTAACTGGGAGATGCTTTTCCATCGAATAAAACCATGGATTGTGGCTTGAAATTCGGTGGGAAGGGTACATCATTCCAATGAGGAGGATAAGGTTGCTTAATCCCTAACCTCCGGAGCTGATCTTTGTGCCTCAAAAATTCAAACTGTGCTTTGAGTTCACGCACTGCTTGAATGGCTTCACTGGTTTGAGGAAGCACATTTGATTGAATAGTCGTTGGATGTACCATAACCCCCACTGGAGGTGGTACATCTTCTGGAATGATAGGATCTGGAGATGCAGAATTCTGATTAACAGCAGGCTCTTGAATATTCGAAGGTATATCAGCCCCTTGACTATCTTGAGTTTGTGCTGCTACTGGTACCGGAGTTATTACTGTGGGTTGAGCAGTTTGCTGATTCAAAATTATCTGATGCATGCTTTGCACCATGTTGAGCATATCTTTCAATGATTGCTCCACGGCAGTGAGACGTTGTTCCGTATTAGCAGATGACGTCTCTGGTTCATCTCCAACAGCGTAGGATTCAACCTTTCTTGAAGATACAGAGAGATTAGTATAGAAGTATGAATCCACACTATCGGTATCAGACTCAATAGATTGAGTACCCCCAACTTCTGAATCAGAAATCTGCAATTGTCTTTGTCTTCTTGATCGAGTATTCTGATATACTCCTTCAAAGGAATCAAGAAGTCTGTTGAACTGTTGTTGACCTAGAGTTTGGGACATGTTCCATCTCGGTCGTCGTCCTCTGTTAGTATGAGATGCCATGTTGACTGATGCATATGACAGCTCATCTTCTTGGTCTTCAGTTTGATGTTGAAGCGAGTTAAAACTTAAACGATCAAAAACTGACCGTCTTGAAGCTGAACAACAACAGTTGATCACAACCTGGTGATATTCACAATGATGTTTTTCTTGGGAGAATATTACCGGGGATTGTCTGTTCTTACGTTTTTGCATTAGCAATTCACGTAAATCAGAAGGAACAGATGGAGTATTCTTCTTTATTACATTTGGGGTAGAAAAACGTTTAGTCCCTTGTGTATAAAGAAGATTACTGGCTTCATTCGTAGAACCAAACTGTACATTTTTACGCGTTTGGAGTTGTGTGCGTAAATCTTGAGATTTAGCACGAAGGACTCCTTTTTCTTGGCGTGTAATTTGTAAGTTTGGTACTTTGCGTAAAGCAGTATAAGAAGGTTGTTGGTGTAGGACAAAAGCTTTACCAACGACATTTTTACGCTGCACACGTTTTGGTACATTCATATTAGATGTGTAAACATCATTATGAATTTTATCTACACTGTCAAAGACATGAGATTTACCTTTACGCGTGGAGCGTAAAAATTGATTATCTACCACGTCACAGACGGAAGATTTTGCTTTACGCGAGAAGCGTAATTTATTTGGGCCTACCACGTCACCGACGGGAGACTGATTCTTACACTCAGAAGCATAAAGTTTAGAGTCTGCCCCATTACGAATGGGAGATTCATTCTTATGTGCTGAGCGTAAAATTTGGTTCTTACCTACTAAGCGTAAAACTTGATTATTACGCAGTGGACGTGAAACCTGATTATCTTCACCGTTACAAACGGGAGATAAATCGTCACACTTTGAGTGCAACTCTGAAGTAAGGACTGCCTCGTTACGAACGGGAGCCCCTACAACAGGAGTGGAAAGAATTCCCTTGTCATCAGAAGCAACAGAGAGATCAGAAACCACTTTGGATTTGGGAATCCAAACTTTTCGTACTTTGCGAAACTTTTGAACATTGGAGTGGCGAGAACCACCCCCAGTTCGGAGCATTTCTTCATAGGCAGTCTGGTCGAAGTGTACAACCAGAGTCTTCTTGGTCGAACCGACCGAAACATCATCATATTGAGCAATTGCCTCCTCGTCAGAGGAGAAGGTCATCCCCAGCAGAGTCGCCATTTTGTTTCACTTAACAAAATTGCCAAACAAAGGTTGAATTTTGAAAATAAAATAAGAAAAAGTACAAGAAGTACAAATTTGATTCTGGGAAGTATTGCAATGGAAGTATGATCTGTAAATGATCACTTTGTTCCTTGGACCATACGATGATGATGAAGATCACTGCTTGAAGTAGAACAACTTGGAAGAACTAAGTCACCAGAAAGGTATCGACGTACTTGGGCACTGATGGCGAGGCCGAATGCTTTCCTGCTTTGCTTCACTCTGTTCTGAAAGAAAAGTTGAAGAAGAATACTCTGGAGAATCAAAATCTTGAAGTTCTGATCTCTGTATTCTCTCATGTCTCTCTGTGTCCCCCCTCTTTTTTTGTCTTTGAGAAAAATGAGTCTATTTATAGACTGGGGCTTCTGTACGTAAAAGAGCATCAAAATCTGTCTTTACGCTAACAACTGCTACCCATGATCAGAGTCATCCTTTGCATACGTTGACACGCGTCCCATCATTTCAGTAAGAATAGGATACATGTACACACGTTCTTCGAAATATGTGGCATGAAGGCCATGTAGGCAAACCACGTTCCAAACTGGCCAGAAAGAATAGGACGTAAAAATAGCTCCAACATCCTCTGGGCATAAAACAGTAAGATGAGCAAAAATAGCTCTGTCACAGGTTTCTCGCGTAAAGTGGTTATTGAATAACCTTGAGCGTAAAATGGCTCAAATAGACTTTACGCACACATTGTTTTATGAGCGTAAGAACTCATATAAAACTCCGTGCGTAAAAGAAACCATACAATGAGCGTAAAGTAGCTCGATCCCCATAAACGACAACAATGGTCTTTGTATAAGACAAATTCCATTGAATTCTGTGGTAAATGCCATCATTAATATCTTCATGTCAGAGTTTGCATTAAATACGAGATTTGACAGCTTTGTCCAGCATAAAAGAGGCTGCTCTGTCCTTGGCATAAAATCATAGGTGTAGACCCAAGCGTAAAATGATCAGCCTGCTTAGGCGTAAATTGATTAGCCTAGTCTTGGGCGTAAAAGAGATTACCCGCTCTGCTTGGCGTAAAACCGATCACTTATGAATGGGATGACTCTTTCTTTGAAGCACTTTTTATGCTCCTACAGTCTTAAAACTTCAAATGGCCTGATGTACCTGGCCTCAATTTTCCAGCTCTGTCAAAACTGATTGTTCCTCTGGTAGGAGAACTTCACAGAAACGCTATCTCCTTCTTCAAACTCCACTGGTCGACGACTACTATCAACCCAATGCTTCTGTCTATCCTGGGCAATCCTGAGCTTACATTCACCTTCTCTACTGCGTCAGTCACCATCTCTGGACCCAGCAGTACTCTTTCTCCTACGTCGTCCCATGCAAATGGTGTACGGCAATGACGTCCATAGAGAGCCTCGAACGATGTCATACCGATGCTAGCTTAGTAGCTGTTGTTGTAAGAGAACTCTACCAAGTGCAAATGGTCTTCCCAAGACCCTCCAAAGTCCAAGATGCAGGATCTCAGCATGTCTTCAAGCGTCTGGATTGTTCTCTCCGATTGTCCGTCAGTCTGGGGATGGTAGGCGGTGCTGAACTTCAGTTGTGTTCCCAAACTGTCATGCAAACTCTTCTAAAAGTGAGAGGTAAATCTAGTATCTCTGTCAGACACAATACTTACCGGAACTCCATGAATCCAGTAGATGTGCCGCATGTACAGTGCCGCCAACTTCTCGTTGGATAAACCAACCTTGAAGGGGATAAAGTGAGCTGACTTCGTCAGTCGGTCCACGATAACCCAAATGACATCCTTCCCTCCTTGGGATCGAGGCAGTCCCGACACGAAATCCATCGTTATGTGCTCCCACTTTCACTCCGAAATGTCCAGTGGCTGCAATAGTCCTGCTTGTCTCTTCCTGCTAGCTTTCACTTGTTGACAAATTAAACATCTAGCCACATACCTGGATACATCCTTCTTCATTTCGTACCACCACACTGTAGTACGCATATCCCGGTACATTTTATTTGCTCCTGGATGTATGGAATACAGCGACGGGTGCGCTTCTTGAATCAGCTCGTTCCTCAGTTCGCTAGTTGGTACGCAAAGCCTTGTACCATTCTTTAGTGCTCCATCGCAGGCGATTGAGAATCCTTCAAGTGTTCCTGCCAGCACTTGATCTCTGAGTTTGCAAAGCGTCTCGTCTTGGAATTGTGCCTCCTTGACTCTGTCCATCAGACTTGAACGCAATTGCAACTGCATCAATGATGATTCAGCTCCTGGTACAATGGCTTCTCTTTCCAGTTTCATCATTTCTTCTTCAGGCAGTACAATTTCCAGTCCAAGCTTTTCCATGTCCTCCAGTAAATGGCGCTCCTTGGTCAAGAACATTGCCATCGGGTATCGACTAAGTGCATCTACAACAACATTAGCCTTACCCGGATGGTACTGCAGGTTGAAGTCGAAATCCTTCATCAGCTCCAGCCATCGTCTTTGCCTCATGTTCAGCTCCTTCTGAGTGAAAACATACTTCAGACTTTTGTGGTCTGTAAATATTTCCACTCTCTCTCCCTAGAGATAAAGCTTCCATAGCTTCAATGCAAATATCACCGCTGCAAGCTCCAAATCATGTGTGGGATAGTTCTTCTCATGAGTCCGTAATTGCCTAGATGCGTAAACAATTACTTTTCCACGTTGTTGAAGAACGCAACCCAGTCCTTTACCTGAGGCATCACTGTAGATTGAGAAACCACCAGTTCCTGCGGGTAGTGCAAGGATTGGTGCAGTGGTAAGTCTCTTCTTCAACTCCTCAAATGATGCCTGGCAATGAACTTTTCATTCTTCCGAGTGAGCTTCGTCATCGGCTCAGCAATTCTGGTAAAATCCTTCACGAACTTCCGGTAGTAGCCAGCCAAGCCCAAAAAACTCCTGATTTCAGCAACTGAGCTTGGGGTAGACCACTTCTCAACAGCGACTATCTTCTTCGGATCCACCGAAATTCCTTCTCCTGTGACAACATGGCCAAGGAAATTCACCTTGTCTAGAAAGAATTCACATTTGGAAAGCTTACCATACAGCTTCTCCTTCCTTAAAGTTTCCAGAACTTTTCTGAGGTGCTCTTCGTGCTCCTCTTCAGTCTTTGAATAGATCAGAATGTGATCGATGAAGACAACGACAATTTGATCTAGGTATTCATGGAAAACCTTGTTCATAAGGTTCATGAACACCGCAGGAGCATTCGTCAGTCCAAACAACATGACCAAAAATTCAAACTGCCCATACTTGGTGTTGAATGCCGTCTTGGGAATATCTTTCTTCCTGACCCTGATCTGATGGTAGCCAGATCTAAGATCAATCTTCGAAAACACCGTGGCTCCGCTCAATTGATCAAATAGGTCATCGATCCGAGGCAGAGGGTACTTGTTATTGATGGTGATATTGTTCAGCGCCCGGTAGTCGATGCACATCCTCACAGTTTCGTCCTTCTTGGGAACAAACAAGACAGGTGCTCTCCAGGGTGAAGCTCCATCTCGGATAAATACCAGAGCCTTTAGTTCATTGATTTGGTCCTTCATCTCCTTGGCCTCCTTCGGGTTGACTCTGTAGCATCCCTTAGAAATAGGGGGAGAGCCGGGGACTAGGTCAATGGTGAACTCTATGTCTCGATCTGGTGGGAAAGACTATCAGGGAAGACATCTACCATAAAGGTGTAACTAAGAATTTTATTCATGTGGAGAATTACAGCAAAAACTCTCATGATTGATCTAAGGACATCCTGTTACAACTTCTTATAAGAATAGATAATGCTATTCAGCAGTCCTAGGTACTATTCTTCATGGTTCTGGCTCTTGCATGAGCAGTCTCCAACTGCTTCATCTTCTATGAACCTCGAGTCTGCATCATGCCTTATTGTAGGAGGCAAGGTCTGCTGGATAGGAAGAGAGTCCCGAGGTTGTGGCCTAACAGGTGTTGCTGGGATATGTGCTCTAGTTTGATGGAAAGATAAGGGGCAGTCCTTTACCCGATGTTCAGCAGATCCACATGCCAAATATTTCTTCAATCTCTTGCGACAAATATTGGCTTGGTGACCAAGCCTTTTACAGTACTCACAAACCAATAGCTTCTTACGATATGACTGCAGGATAGGGCTCAAATATCTTCTAGATTCAGGGATATCCCTTCTAGGAAGAGGTTCCGCTCCAACTTGGTTTAAGATAGCTAAGGCTACATCATTGACGTTCTTCATGACTTCTCTTGTGATATTCATCTGTTCCTGCTGAGCTTCAGCTTGAGCCTTCTGGAACTCCAGGATTTCTTAAAATAGGGCAACTATTTGGGAGGTGTTTGCTGGTACTGGTGGAGCAACAGGAATGGGTACTTCACCAAGGAAATGCAACTCAGTTTGAGAAGAGGTAGGAATCGCCAGTGTAGTAAAAACTTCACTGGATGCATTATGGGGACGGTCAATCAGCTGCGAGGGAATAAACCCTGGACTTGGTTGAGGAGATGGGGTATGATCCGGAGATGACACCTCATCGCCAGCAGAATTGGTCTTGTCAATGGCCATTCTCTGGAAGGTTTAGGATGCAAACATAAGCAAGGTATCCTACCAGTCTATAATCAAACAAATCAATGTTCTAGTGTTCTAATTGTTTCTAGGTATATTTTCCTAAGTTGTTGTTATAGACCTGCATGGGCTACCACTAAAAACATGTCACGACCCGGTCCCAATTTCTTGGGTCGAATCGGATCATGCCTAGCCTGCACCGTTGTTGAGACGGTGGCAGTAAGTTGTATCACTCATGCAGGTAATAAACAACACAGTCTAATTGCCACAACTTTAATAATTCGAATAGTTTAAAACTTTTTACAACAAAATGAAAGATATATCTGAAATACATTATTTTCCACAAACATCATGAATTATAAAAGAAGAAGAAAATCTAGGCAACCAGCTCATCAGTCTTGAGATCATCGTCCTCTTGTTGGGATCTCGGGAAAAATACCGCGGAACAAAGCATCATCAATGTTACCTAAAAATATTGGGTCTCCAGTCAGGAGGGAGCAAAGTACAATTCATGCTAATTTGACAATTGAAATAATAATAGAATCATACACTTTAAACAATTTAAAATAAACATTTTCCAGCAGTTAAAACATTGTGATGTGAATAGGCAAAGAATATGACCGGCTTGGGTTGTACAGTGAATGATATGGCTTATCCCCGTGTGTATGAGGGGTAAGCTAATACAGTTCTAAATTATTACTTTGGATGTGGTCATACTTATTACACTACTCCCCCAGTCCCCAAAAAGTTACAGTAGTTACAGTCAGTGCTCTCAGAGAGAGTTCTGTGTTGTATCGTGGTTTAAACTTGCAATAAAACGATTATTAAATAATTGTAAACTAACACAAAATGTACTTGACTTTGTTTACGACTGGAAACGGTGTTGGTTCCGAGAAGATGCTAGGTTCGTCTCCGAGATCCTACAGTTGGAGAATATGACTTAGAACCATTGTGAAACCAAGCTAGGTGTGCTAGTTGCTGTCACGCCCCGCTCCCGTAGGAGCGATCGTCCTCGCTAAGGTGTGATGCCGCACGGGCCTAGGTTGCGCCCGTGCAAGGCCAAGTCCAGAAACGGCCGATTTGAGCTAGGCCATAGAGTCGCACAGAGTGTCCCCATTTGCAGCGAAAAGTAAATGAACACAAATTGAAGCAAATTCAACTCTTTATTGATATTCAAGAAGTTTACAAGCGGCGCTAAGCCGATATTACAAATCGCTCAAGCTCTCTCTCTCTGAAACATAAAAGGCGTGCCAAGTGGCTTATAAGATGGAATGATTCATGGCGATGTTCCGATACATTATGCCCTGTATAGGGTGCTTCAGCTCCTGGCAACGTTCCAAGGCTCCATAGTTGGCTCCGCGCCCTAGCACGTTCGATGGAAGCTCCGCACCCGCCGACGTTTCCTGCTTCCTGCAAGCAGACTGTGGGGTTATCAGTACATTGTTATGCACTGGTGGGGAGGCTAGCTCGCCCACAATGCTATCATTACCAAACACATTCCATTTACTTTTGTGCATCTCTATCATTCATTGTCTTTCTAATCTTGCCTTAGGATCAGTTTCATGCATATTTCATAACCTATCTCGTGTTGCCAATTTCAAGTGTCGCATGGAAATACGTGCATGACTTACCCATACTTACCGTCCGGCCTTCTCTGTCCAAGTAAACCAAGTTAGACAACGATTCATGTAATATCATAATGTGGTACTTAGAAAACATTCAATATCGAGTGCGTGTCCCTGCCTCGGGTCCTAGCGCATCGTAGGCGTATTCTTTAACTCATTGTACAAGTATTCTTGATCATGTGGTGTGTTACATTCAAGCCTGTTCAGGAGGTACTTGGTTTATTTAACTTAGACTACTTTGATTTCAATGCAAAGACTTGCACGTAGATTTCCACCAGCAAAGCCCCCTTATTCTATATGCACCGGTCGCTGGCATGACAAGCCATTTGGACATTTCTCCTTGGTATTTCTCAACTTAGCATAGGGTGATGGCTGGTACACCCCGTTAAGTCTCTTGAAATACCCTGCACTTACGTCTTCCGGTGCCCAAGCCCGCACCCAGGCAGCCCGTAAGCCCCGACTTTTTGATTTCGCCTAGGCCGGCCATGGTATACACCACCACACAACACCCGTGCCGCAGAATCATTGCACGGACACAGCATTCGCCACCCCTCGCTCGTGCCGTTTGTCCACGACCATTTCGTATTATCTTGTCTTTTTACTTAACGGCTATCTCCGCCGTAGGCTAACCCTTAGCCATAATGCGTTATCGACTAGGTTGGCGTCCGTGCAGCGCGGGTAGCGAGCCCCGATGCACGTGCCCGTCACACCTGTCACTAACCATTCTTACTTTTCTTATCTTTTCTTCATTCTTTCTTTTCTTTCTTTCTTTCACTTGTTCATTCATTTATCGATTCATTCACGTATTCATTCATTCATTCATTGATTCGTTGATTTATTCATTCAAGCATTACGCAACTCCTCGTACGGGAGTCGCCTTGGCGACCCATCGGTCCCATAGCCTTTCAGTGTCGCTATACTCTACTTGGAATGACTATATTGATAGCCTTCCCGTTCATTGTTGTAAATCATTCATTGTTTCATCGTTGGACGCATAAGGAGCATAAACATAGGCTTGTGCCGTAGCACGAGCATGGAGCGCGGGCGAGAGTTTTCGTACTTTTCTATGTTCCTTTCCATATTCTATACAAGTATACAAGTTGGGATTATTCCCTTAGCTAGGTGCGTTGAGTCATTTATTAGCATGCAAGAGGTTATCGCCTAGCGATTCTCGTGATAGCGTCCGTATTGTTATGTGTCTAGGCTAAGCACAGACGGGTTCATCGGAGCCACCCACCTTAGCGATGTTCGCATCGGTCGAGCGATACTCCGAGCACGCCTTTGAAAGTCTAAGTCTGGATTCATCTTGTCGGGCCAACGTTAGCTTTGCATCGATTCTTCATCAGGTCGATGCCAACTCTTCGGGTCGACGGCTCGTTTGAGTCGTTGAACTTGCCGTTTGAATCGGCGTTCCGCTAGGGCGGAGCGGGGCACTACATAATACACCACTCAAAACAAGTCTCGTCCTCGAGACTTCTTGAGTGCAGGTCATCCTACAATTCCTTAACTCGTGTCATCGTGTTTCATAGACAATTCTATCGAACGACTCAATCGTTCGATGGCATCGAACTATACTCGTACCTTTCCAAGTTTCGCGACGCATGCGTTTGGTCGATTTTTTATTGAATGGCTTTTCATTCATTTCAGAGTTGTTGGTTCTTATTCAATTCAAGCGTTTCTTCGACTCGGTTGCTATTTTGACGTATTATGGGACTGAAACGCTCGTACGAGGTGCATTGAAATTCGTCAAATACGAGTGTCGTAGGCTAAGGCAAACTCACTTTCGTTTATGCGCATCGCAACACCCACTTGCAGCTGCATTCGAGTTCATCATATCGCTGAGTTTGGATCGTGCACGTATCCAAGGCGTCCCTCGAATACGTACATTTCAACCAAGCTTAGCGACTAGTGAAGTCGGACAAGCTACTTGTGATAGTTTTGATTTGCCGATCGCTTTGCTAACTTCAATTTAAAACCGAACTCATTTGTGTATTACATATCGTTTATCTCGGTCCTCGAGATGATTCGATTCGCTTCTCAAGCGTTATTGTCCATGAAATCAGTATGATTTCTTCTTAGCAGGGTCGACCAAGCCTAAGTAATTTCCGTCTGATTCAAAACCAAGTATTGCCCCATCCTCAAGTTTTTCTTCCTATCAACGATTCAATTCGTTATCCCAACTTTTACTTGCGCATCATCCATCCCTATCATTTTCTTCGTTTGGGGCCAATCTCGTCGTCGTTCACGCACACTCCCTGTTCCCCGTCCTACTCTAAGTCTTGTTTTCTCAAGTCTATCGTCCGTCCAGACGATACTGTAAATGCCATCGCACAGGTTCAATCACTCGGCATAGGATCGTCCGCCTATCCGCTAGGTCAGCTCACCAGGTCATAGTTACACGTCAAGTCCGTGGCTTATCGTGCAAAGCCACTGCACGAAGCTCGCCCCAAATCCTATGGTCAAACCATTTGTTCGTTTGTACGGGAGTTTCTACCCAAGCTCGCGTCACTCAAATTTCTAAACATCGAGCATGATCACCTAATTCGCATCAAGACTTACGTTGTACATATTCAATTTCGTTCAATCACCAGTTCTAACCAATTCATGTATTCGATTACGAGGTCATCCAGCTCGACAATACATTACGCCCCAATCTCACGCGAGTTCGATTATCCACGGCGGTTCATGAATCACCATGCGACGCTTCCGCGAAATAATCATTCTCATCGGGGCGTAACTCTTGTTTGAGTTTTAGACTAACCCATTCTCGATGCGCAGATTGGACCTACTCAATCCTCAAGTTCAATCTTTCAAGCACATAGATTCATTCTCGAGTCTACCTTCGCGTCAAACCACAAGTCGAAGCAATCAACTTGCCACACCATCCAAGTTCAATCACTCCCGCTGTATGAATCACCATATCAGCGCTCATGCGGAGTGATCGTCCTAATCCGGTGTGACGCATGTGCGAGGCTTAAGTTGCGCTCGCATAAGGCAAGAATGTCGACGTTGGGGTTATCGTCGAAGCAAATCCAACATTCATATTTCCATCCAAGCCAAATCAATTCGATAGTCTATCCGTCATACGTTCAACTAGAAAATCCTCGAGCTAAATCTATCTTTTCCTCGACACATTTTTAACATCCCAAGTATAGCATCCAACGAGACAATGACATTTGCACGATCGTCATTCGCCGAGTCAGAGTGCCCCCGAGTTATCGCATATCGATCTTTGATACGCCTCAATACCATCGACGATATGCGTAACCTGACGATCTTCCTTTACAACCAATTTCGAGTCGTGCGACGATGCCGTTGTCCGAGTTGGATATTCCACAATTTCATTTAATATTCAAGATCAAGTTTCGTCGCTCTTCCTCAAGCTCATTTCAAGATCGTTGTTCTAAATCCCAAGTCACACTTTCTTTGAATCAATTCGAAATTGTACGTGCGATCCTCTAGGTTTCCTCGATCAAGACCATTCATTTCCATTCATCATTCTGAACCATTTTCTAACTCGCGTTGTCCATTGACAAGTTGTCCAAATGACATCTCGTTCGGGACATCGAAGTCACGACCAACTAAGTGTGACGCATTCTAGGGCTTTGCGCGATCGTATCGCCTCGCCGACATACCCGTTCTATCCGTATATCCTTTAGTCTCGCTCGAACAATTTCTATGACGTCCATATACCACTCAGGGTTCGAGCCACTCGACTAGTCATCGACACTCATTTTTATTCTTCTCCGAGCCTATCACATACACCACTCGGATTCAAGCCATACGATCTAGTCCTCAATTACGTTCATGTCATGCGCTAAGACATCCTTCAGATTCGTTTGACGAATCTCTAGCGTAATCGCTCACGTCGCCTCGACGTACTAAGTCGTTCATACTAATCCTCAAAATCCAAGCCAATCTTTTGGGTACGCCTAAGCGTTAACACGATAGCATTCCTATCGATATACACTCAAAGTGTATCTCCGTTCTCGATCGAGCGATACATTGACATCGCTCGCAACCCGATTGTACCCAAGAGTCAAGGTGCGCGACGCGCGGACTAAGTTGTACCGCTTAACCATCCCGTACAGACTACATTCATGTTTGTACGCTCACTTATTCTCGTTCGCAACTCGTTTGCACCAAAGAGTCTAGGTGCGCGATACTCCGCACAACTTAGCCAAAAGGCTGCGTGCATGACCATCCCGTTCGAACTATACTCGGGTCTCGTGTACTTGTTTGCTGTCGTCAGCGTAAGCTTATTCAAACACGCCTCGTGTTTGCTAACTCTTAGCATCGATTTTCGTCCAACTCAAGTCTGTCGTGGTTTGGCACAAAGGCCTTCGCCAATCAAGTCCGTCGTAGTAGCACAAAGGCCTTCGCCTATCGGTCCCGATCACCCGAGTACTTATACGAGTTTTCGAAAATATTAGACTTATTGTATGGAACATCCCAAGGCACAACGAGAGAGAGAGCGCACACTTCTTTTGTAACCAACCGAGCTTTCAAAACTGAGAAAATCGAATGAAGTCCAAGGACGTAAAGCCGTGCTCTGATACCAATCTGTCACGTCCCGCTCCCGTAGGAGCGATCGTCCTCGCTAAGGCGTGATGCCGCACGGGCCTAGGTTGCGCCCGTGCAAGGCCAAGTCCAGAAACGGCCGATTTGAGCTAGGCCACAGAGTCGCACAGAGTGTCCCCATTTGCAGCGGAAAGTAAATGAACACAAATTGAAGCAAATTCAACTCTTTATTGATATTCAAGAAGTTTACAAGCGGCGCTAAGCCGATATTACAAATCGCTCAAGCTCTCTCTCTCTCTGAAACATAAAAGGCGTGCCAAGTGGCTTACAAGATGGAATGATTCATGGCGATGTTCCGATACATTATGCCCTGTATAGGGTGCTTCAGCTCCTGGCAACGTTCCAAGGCTCCAGAGTTGGCTTCGCGCCCTAGCACGTTCGATGGAAGCTCCACACCCGCCGACGTTTTCTGCTTCCTGCAAGCAGACTGTGGGGTTATCAGTACATTGTTATGCACTGGTGGGGAGGCTAGCTCGCCCACAATGCTATCATTACCAAACACATTCTATTTATTTTTGTGCATCTCTATCATTCATTGTCTTTCTAATCTTGCCTTAGGATCAGTTTTATGCATATTTCATAACCTATCTCGTGTTGCCAATTTCAAGTGTCGCATGGAAATACATGCATGACTTACCCATACTTACCGTCCGGCCTTCCCTGTCCAAGTAAACCAAGTTAGACAACGATTAATGTAATATCATAATGTGGTACTTGGAAAACATTCAATATCGAGTGCGTGTCCCTGCTACGGGTCCTAGCGCATCGTAGGTGTATTCTTTAACTCATTGTACAAGTATTCTTGATCATGTGGTGTGTTACATTCAAGCCTGTTCAGGAGGTACTTGGTTCATTTAACTTAGACTACTTTGATTTCAATGCAAAGACTTGCACGGGGATTGCCACCAGCAAAGCCCCCTTATTCTATATGCACCGGTCGCTGGCATGACAAGCCATTTGGACATTTCTCTTTGGTATTTCTCAACTTAGCATAGGGTGATGGCTGGTACACCCCGTTAAGTCTCTTGAAATACCCTGCACTTACGTCTCCCGGTGCCCAAGCCCGCACCCAGGCAGCCCGTAAGCCCCGACTTTTTGATTCCGCCTAGGCCGGCCACGGTATACACCACCACATAACACCCGTGCCGCAGAATCATTGCACGGACACAGCATTCGCCACCCCTCGCTCGTGCCGTTTGTCCACGACCATTTCGTATTATCTTGTCTTTTTACTTAACGGCTATCTCCGCCGTAGGCTAACCCTTAGCCATAATGCGTTATCGACTAGGTTGGCGTCCGTGCAGCACGGGTAGCGAGCCCCGATGCACGTGCCCGTCACACCTGTCGCTAACCATTCTTTCTTTTTTTATCTTTTCTTCATTCTTTCTTTTCTTTCTTTCTTTCACTTGTTCATTCGTTTATCGATTCATTCACGTATTCATTCATTCATTTATTGATTCGTTGATTTATTCATTCAAGCATTACGCAACTCCTCGTACGGGAGTCGCCTTGGCGACCCATCGGTCCCATAGCCTTTCAGTGTCGCTATACTCTACTCGGAACGACTATATTGATAGCCTTCCCGTTCATTGTTGTAAATCATTCATTGTTTCATCGTTGGACGCATAAGGAGCATAAACATAGGCTTGTGCCGTAGCACGAGCATGGAGCATGGGCGAGAGTTTTCGTACTTTTCCATGTTCCTTTCCATATTCTATACAAGCATACAAGTTAGGATTATTCCCTTAGCTAGGTGCGTTGAGTCATTTATTAGCATGCAAGAGGTTATCGCCTAGCGATTCTCGTGATAGTATCCGTATTGTTATGTGTCTAGGCTAAGCACAGACGGGTTCATCGGAGCCACCCACCTTAGCGATGTTCGCATCGGTCGAGCGATACTCCGAGCGCGCCTTTGAAAGTCTAAGTCTGGATCCATCTTGTCGGGCCAACGTTAGCTTTGCATCGATTCTTCATCAGGTCGATGCCAACTCTTCGGGTCGACGGCTCGTTTGAGTCGTTGAACTTGCCGTTTGAATCGGCGTTCCGCTAGGGCGGAGCGGGGCACTACAGTTGCAATCTCTAGTAGCAGGTCCTAGTCAGATTTTAATCTTGGATTACGCTATCGCAACAAATCTCGATTATCGGGTGCGTTGTAATTAATTACGAGGGAAAGATCAATTTAACTTTTTATTTTGGAAAACTCGTAGTTACCAATTTAATTGGTTAAAATTTTGTATTTTTCGTAATTATACATATAAAACTAAATTTCTTGTTTAATGAGAAAACATGATCTTTGTTTAAATATTACAAACTTGTAAATTTTAATGTGAGAAAAACCTCATTAATTTTTCTATATCAAAATAATATTTATTTTAGTTTTACGCGTTTACGCTAAAAACCAACAAAACCAGAAAATAAAAGAAAACTACGCTACAATAATTACAGGCCACAGAGAAAGAAAATAGAAAAGCTGGGCTTATGCCCTTACAAATTATTGAATTTAAATAAGAAATAGACCTGGGTTAGTCCTAAAATCTCTCCTACAATTTAATTATAAATAAAACTAATAATTAAAATAAATTTAATAGTGAGTCTCAGATATTGGTCCAATCGTCATATAGGCTAATGCCTCAACGTCCGGACGAAGCCGATTTCGTTTGCACTTAGCCAGGGCCTATTGACCAATACGGTCGTCGCCCAAAAAAAATCCAAAATAATATTCTTTTTCGAAAAACCATTTTAAAATTATATTATAAAAATTTGGGCAACATTTCCTCTATATTCGGGACAATCCAAAACTGGAAAAATGCGCCAACAATTCCAACAAATATCCCAAACCAGGGAGAACCCATTTTTATAGAAAATATAATCACAGAAATCATTCCCGAAGCCTAATCAAAAAACCCGAAATAAATCAGAAATCCTGAAAATCCGAAATCCAAAAACCAATCCACAGAAACGTCCAAAATAAAATCCAGGATGTTTTCGAAGAAAGTACGAAAATTCCGAAATAATCCCAACCATCAGAACTCTTTCCGAAGAGTTCTCGGGAAAAATCCGAAATCAACAGCAACCAAAACTACAGAACAAAATGTCAAGGATGGTTCCGAAATTCCCAGAAACCATAACGTAACAGAAAACCGGATTCCCGAAGAGAATTCGAGGACCAATTTATCGTCACAGACATGTTGGGAGGGACGAACTACTGTGATTATCCAAAAAATTACCCAAATCGACGGAATCCGAAGGGTTGCCTCGGACTCGGGACACGCCTCACCGGGGTACGGCTGCGTAAACGTAACCGAAGCTCGAGATCGAACAACGGGTCGCGCACAGAAGCTCGCCGGAGACAGAGAACTCTGGACAGCAGCTGGACGGGCCGGTCACGCGCGCAAGGGGGTCGGGCGGCCCCGGGAACGGCGGGCGACGGTGGCGCCGACGTCGGCATCAGCCTGGGACGGATCGGAGCCGGGGACGCGGCCTAGGGCGCTGGTCCGGGGATCGGGTCGGCGTGGAGCGGGGGTCGCCGAGGGGGCGCGGTCGGAGCTCCGGCCAGGGCTCGGGATTTGGGGAAAGAGGGAGGAGAAGATAGTGATGAGGTTGGTGAAGAGAAGGGGGATTATATAGGAGTGAGGGAAAGGGGTTACCGAAAATGAAGGGGCACGGCGGTTCGGGAGGCCAAGGGTCGACGGGTTTGCTCTGGAGGTGAGAGGGAGAGAGAGGAATCGAAGAATGAATGAATGAGGGGGTGGTGGTTGTTGTGTGCTGGTGTATGTTGGGGAAGTAATGAAGAGTTGAGGGAATTATGGATGAGGAGTGGTGCTGGTGGGATATTAATATGGGAAAAAGGATTATAAGAACGTGGAGGGGAGTGAGTTTAGACGTGTGGTGGAGAGAAAAGTGAGAGGGATGGGAAAGTGCTGGTCCAGCGGATAGACCAGCTCGTGGGGGAGTGTTGTTTAATTATCATTATTATTATTATTATTTTAATAAAAGCAATATATATATATTTATATATAAGAGAAATGAATTTAAGAATGGGTTCAGGATTGGGTTTCGGGTAACTGGTCTCGGTCTCGCAACCAAAAATCCAATTTATTATTTTAGAAATAATTTTCGAACCCACATAATATTAATAATAATAGAAATAATATTATATATATTAATAATAATAAAATACAAGTCCTAAAACTGGGTTTCACAAAATGGCTAAGGCTAATAACTAGAATAATTCAGTAGTCATGAGAGATTTTCTCCAGCTACAGGCAATCCCGTTATCCCGGCCACCATTATGGGACTTGCAGCCTGCCGACGAGTAGGGCACAAGTCTAAAATTCACTGATATATGGAAAGAACAATGTATTGCTTAATGAACCCAAGTCGCCTGGATAACCTGGATTTGCTGCAGGGCTTGTGGCTGGAGGAACATCTCACTGCAAGTGGTGATAACCCTAGCTAGCTAATGTAGAAAGCCGTAGTCGTTGATTGGCCGAAAAGGATTGTATGGTGTAGTTTCAGTGCTCGATTATCACAGGCTTGATCGCATGATTGTCACTTTTAACAATAAAGATCAGGGGCTAAGTTCTGTTCAGGCGAAGGGTTACAACCCCAGTCCTGTTTTGGTTTAAGGGTTGTAACCTGGCTCCCGGGGCAGTTCTGAGTCCTCTCTTCGTTTATTGTATTATTGCACTCCATGGCATGCTTGTAATGTTTTACCTTACCAACAGGATTGGAGACGGAGTTCTATTCATGTGAAGGGTTACAACCCCGGTCCTTGTATGTTTTAAGGGTTGTGATCTGGCTACTTGAATGGTTCCCTCGTACTCTATTATGACTGTTGTTATTTCTTTACTTTCAGTCCTTTTAACTGCTTTAATATATTTTTCTGATGGGCTGGTTTTAGTTCTTAAGTGAAGCATCCTTTGTGGCACTTGCTCTTTCTGGGATCTGACCCAGCTGGTTTTGTGTGGCCAGATTTCGGAGCAACCTCAGAGGATCTACCGACCTTCCAGCCCGATGGTGACCATCAGGCATGACCAGGGCAACGAGTGGGTTAATTTTTGCTCTCCCACTCTATTGTAAAAATTTTATTTTGAGGCGTTTAGCCGGCGAGCACCTGTTAGCTCGTATTGTACGCCTTATTATTGTCTGCCTACGGGCTGTAACATGATTGACAGATCCTAGGGTTGATTATGTATGACTAAACTCTTGCTAGTCCTCACATTTTGTAACGACTAGCTTTATGATCAGCTGGATATGTAATATTTGGAATGCCTTATTATTGTATATTTGGTGATCTTACATCTTATAACTTTACTTGCTTGCTTGAGATTGAGACAATTAGGCTTGTTATTGACCATAGGAGACTGATGGATTGTAGTTAAACCCTCATATATCTAGACAGTCGTGACCGTATAGTGGGATGGATTCTATTTTATTATACGTAGCTGGCTATGTATGCCCCCGCTCTCCAGTATTCTAGTTCTGGGGCGTTATATGGTTTAAGTGGTGGTCCATGCAGGTCTTGTAAATCAAGATATGTGAGGGTTTACCGAATAGATGTCTCAATCAGCACTCGCCCTTGATCTCTGCCAGTATCTTCTAATCCCTGAGATTTTCGACCTGATCACATGCTTGTATCGTTGATCTGTCTTGGTCCTTCTTTATTGTTTCCTATATCGTCTTCTTCAGCGGCATTGTTCCTGGACCTGCCGATCAACAAGGTGAAGCGCTTCCCGTAGACCAGCAGTAACAAGAGGACCAGACCCAGTACTCAGGAGCAGTCTCCCGGGCCATGCCTTCCAGAGATCCAGAACCTCCGGTACAGTCAGCCCAGCCCGCGAGACAGGACGATGGAGCCTTGGTTGGACTTATCAGGGAGTTGCTTGCATCGCAGGATCGTCGAGGAGATGCCTTGCATCAGGCAGTGGCAGATGCTCTGGGCAGAGGTGGACATCATCGGAACAGTGCAACGAACGGTTTCAAGCGCCTGAACCCTCCATTCTTCGATGGCAGCGAAGATGCTATCGCTGCTGATGCGTGGCTTCAGGACACAGAGGTGATATTAAAAGCAGCAAAGACCCCAGAAGATGAGAAGGTGGCCGTGGTGCGCCTACAGTTATTGGATCTAGCCCGCAGCTTGTGGGCGGCTCAGGCCGTTGGACTAGCGGCGCCTATTGCTTGGACAGTATTCCGAGAGAGGTTCCGGACCAAGTACTTCGATGCGGTGGCTCGTTACAATCTTCAGACCAAGTTCACCAATTTGAAGTAGATGGGCAGGACGGTCGATGGGTATGCGGCCGAGTTTTCCAGGCTTAGTCGGTTTGCTCCCACCTTGGTGGCGACCGAGTTCGATAGAGCCCAACGATTTCAGCAGGGACTCCACCTAGAGATTTTGCTGGCGGTGGTGCAGTTTGAGCATCAGACTTTTGATGCAGTGTTGAGGGCAGCTAGGAGGCATGAGTATACCTGCCAGAGGATTATGGACAGGACCGGAGATCGAAAGTGATCTCACGGCCAGATGAATCAGACATCAGCGCCAGCCCCGGCAGCAAGGGCTTTGACCATTGGAGCTCCGAGGAGGGCAGCATCAGTTACGTCGGTTCAGCATTCAATACCGATGCACCCTTAGCAGCAGAAGCAGAAGCAGTCTTCCCCCATGGGCTGCTCTTATTGTGGAAAGTCTGCACATGTTGTTTCAGAGTATCGCAAGGCTCGAGGATTGTATTTGCTTTGTGGAGCGCCAGACCACAAGGTAGGGTCCTGCCCGTTCAGGACTGACTCATCACCAGCCGGGACCAGTTCATCAGTTAGGGGACCGGCCCCGGTACCAGTCCAGCAGCAGTTTTCATTCCTGAGGCCGTTGCCGACGCAGACCCAAGCTTTTCATCAGCAAAGGCCTCAGCAGTTTGCCCAGGAACAAGCCCAGAATAGGCAGCGAGGATTCCAGCAGAGAGGGCCGGCACCCAGAGGACATGGTCAAGTGTTGGCTTTGACCATGGGAGAAGAAGGAGTGGCACCAGGTGAGGTAGTGGCAGGTACTATTCTCGTCAACACATTTCCCGCTTCAGTGTTATTTGATTCTGGTGCATCGCATTCATTCATGTCTGCACGATTCGCGACACGGATAGGACTGAAGCCCGAGTCACTATCAGTAAGGCTCAATATACTTACTGGTAATGGTCTTGTGGGAGTAGATAGAGTGTTTTTCTTGTGTCGAATCGTGGTTAGCGGTAGAGAGTTTCCCGCTAGGCTGATAGAATTCCCGATGGCCGATTATGATGTGGTCTTAGGGATGGATTGGTTTAGAGACCAGTATGCTAGGATAGACTGCCATATTGGCAGAGTTATTTTTAGCATTCCAAGCGAGCCGGAGTTTTCCTTTTCTCGAGGCGAAGTGGAACCTTCTCCCCCAGTATTGCGGATGGCCGTAGCAGCAGTGCAGTTACCCTGGATAGTCGAGGAATTTCTAGATGTTTTTCCGGAAGAGCTTCCAGGGATGCCGCCAGAACGGAAGATTGAGTTCACTATCGACTTGATCCCCGGGACAGCACCAGTATCCGAGAGAGTCTACAGGATGGTGCCGTCAGAATTAGAGATATTGTACAAGATGATTGAAGAACTCCGGACCAAGGGATTTATTCGTGCCAGTGGATCGCCTTAGGGAGCCCCGATGCTTCTTGTGAAAAAGAAGGATGGTACGTCCAGATTATGTGTTGACTATCGTACCTTGAACTCAGTGACAATCAAGAACGGATATCCTCTCTCCAGGATAGTTGACTTGTTTGATCAACTCAGAGGAGCGGCAGTATTTTCGAAGATTGATTTGCGGTCAGGATACCACCAGATCAGAGTCAGAGAGCAGGACATCCCGAAGACAGCCATCAGATCCAGATATGGACATTGGGAGTTCCTTGTTATGCCCTTTGGAGCGACCAATGTGCCGGCTGTATTCATGGACCTCATGAATCGTATCTTCATGCCTTATTTGGATCAGTTCGTGATCGTGTTCATAGACGATATCCTGGTCTACAGCAAGAGTGAAGCGAAGCATGAGCAGCATCTCAGAATGGTCCTCCAGATTCTCCGAGAGCACCAGTTGTATGCCAAGTTTAGTAAATGTGAGTTCTGGCTCGATCGTATTTTATACTTGGGTCATATCATCACCAAGGGTTGAGTGGAAGTCGATCCTCAGAAGATAGTGGCTATCAAAACCTGGCCAGTGCCCCGTACAGTTACAGAAGTTCACAGTTTTTTTGGATTGGCTGGCTATTACCGGAGATTTGTTTCGGACTTTGCTCGAATTTCAGCACCACTGACACAGTTGACCCGTAAGGATGTGCAGTTTGCTTGGACCGAAGAATGTCAGGAATCTTTTGAGAAGCTGAAGCGAGGCTTGATGACGGCACCCGTTCTCACACTTCCAGATGGGACCGAAGGATTTTCAGTGTACTGTGACGCTTCAGGCAAGGGTTTAGGATATGTTTTGATGCAGCATGGGAAAGTAATAGCTTATACGTCATGTCAACTTCGTGATCATGAGAGGAATTACCCAACCCACGATTTAGAGCTGGCAGCAGTAGTGTTTGCACTTAAGTTGTGGAGACACTACCTGTATGGAGATAGGGTGGAGATTTCTACCAATCACAAGAGCCTGAAGTATGTGTTCACCCAGAAGGACCTTAACATGCGACAGAAAAGATGGCTAGAGCTACTTATGGATTATGATGTCAACCTGTAATATCATCCTGGGAAGGCTAACGTTGTTGCCGATGTATTGAGCAGAAGAGCCGGAGTTTATTTTCTGACAGTGCAACTAGATTTATTAGCAGATCTTCAGAAGATGGGTATAGAAGTTGTCCTTCCTACCAATGTGGCATTGATGGCCAGCATGCAAGTACAGTCCAGTATAGTTGATAGGATCAAGATAGCTCAGTCCTCCGATTCTAAGCTTCAGCGGCTTAGAGCAGAATGTGAAGCAGGACGACGATCAGAATTATGCATTCATGAAGACGGTACACTTCGACATGGTAAGCGTCTTTGTGTACCCAGTAGAGATATCAGACAGGAGGTGATGGCGGAAGCTCACAGTTCTCAGTATTCGATTCATTCCGGTGGCACGAAGATGTACCGTGATATCCGTCAGCACTTTTGGTGGAATGGCATAAAGAGGGAGATAGCTCGGTTTGTCTCTCGGTGTTTGGTTTGCCAACAAGTCAAGGCTGAACATCAAAGGCCAGTTGGACTTCTTCAGCCCTTGCCGATTCCCGAATGGAAGTGGAAACATATAACCATAGATTTTGTGACAGGATTACCTAGATCCCCAGCTGGTAGAGATGCTATTTGGGTTATAGTTGACAGGCTCACGAAGGTGGCTCACTTTCTCCCGTTCAGAGTGGCTCAATCGACAGCTCAGCTAGCAGAGATGTATCTTCGGCAGATTATCAGATTCTACGGTGTACCAGTCAGTATCACCTCGGACCGGGATTCAAGCTTCACGTCACACTTTTGGCGTAGCTTGCAAGAAAGTTTGGGAACTCGCCTCCAGTTCAGCTCAGCATATCACCCGCAGACAGATGGTCAGTCGGAACGCACGATCCAGACTCTTGAGGATATGTTGAGATCTTGTACACTCGACTTCGGTGGTTCGTAGGAAGATCACCTGCACCTGGTGGAGTTCTTATACAACAACAGTTTCCAAGCTAGTATCCAGATGGCACTGTTCGAGGCACTGTATGGAAGGAAGTGCAGATCCCCACTAGCCTGGGATGATATGGGAGAGAGGCAGATGCTTGGTCCAGAGATGATCGCTCAGACAGTTGAGGTGGTCAGGAGAGTCAGAGATCATCTTCGCGTTGCACAAGATCGTCAGCGCCATTGGGCCGACTCTCATCGGCGTCCCCTTGAATTTTCTGTCGGCGACCATATATTCCTGAGGATCTCGCCTAACCGTGGCGTTATTCGTTTCGGCGTACGGGGAAAGCTTAGTCCTAGGTATATAGGGTCCGTTCGATATTCTGGAGCGAGTGGAAGATGTCTCTGAGTGAGGTACATGACGTGTTCCACGTATCCCAACTACGACGGTATATCCCGGACCCGAGCCATATCCTAGATCATTCGAAATTGGTTGTTGGTACCAACCTTTCGTATGAGGAGAGGCCCATATCCATATTGGACCAAAGAGAGAAGATACTCAAGAACAAGACTATCAAGTTAGTCCGTGTTGCTTGGGGTCATCACTCTTTGGGAGAGTCAACGTGGGAGCGTGAGGATGATATCCGATCGCGATATCCGACCTATTTGACTCGTGAGGTATAATATCTTTCCTATGTCTCATGTCTTCGATTCCTTGCTTGTACGAATAATTGCTTGATTGCTTGACTAGTATAACTTGCCTGTGAGTAGTATAGCTTGTCCTTGCATCTCTAGCCACTTGATTAAATTTCGAGGACGAAATTCTTTTAAGGTGGGTAGAGTTGTAATGGCCATTGTTCGTATTACGTATCTCGGTATACGTGTACGTAATTAGACCCGTATTGCATGTCTCCTTCGGCTCGATTTTTTGTATGGTTCGGTTTGCTAGATTTTATGTGGACCAAACCACCACCTTCATTAAATATCCCACCTACCACCACCTTCATTAAATATTTCACTAACATTTCTCTCTCTTCATTACTTCTTCTTCTCCACCATTACTTCTTCAACCACCAGAAAGAAAGAGAGAGGGGGAGCTTAGGCAAGTGCACCTTGCTGCATGGAGGAAGTCTATTTTTTTGTTCCATTGTCTTCCTCATGTGTTTCTAACCCACTTTAGTACTTAGCATTTTTATTTTCATGGTTAAATTCTTGTAAATCTAGCCTTGTGGTATTTCGGTTTCTAGGAGTTTTGATCTATCAAACTTGCATATTTTGCTGGGTGATGGTCCCATGTTGCAGAGAATTTCGTTGGGTCCAAATTTGACCTACGAGAAATTGCTGAGCCGTGGGCATTTTCAGCACTTGGCCGCATGCAAATGCCAAGTGAGCCGCATATGCATTATTTAATGCATGTGCTGGCAAGCTCGCTTGCATACTAATTATTGAGGCATATGTTCTCCAATGCATTATTTAATGCGTGGGTTAGCAAGCTTTGCTTGCATGCTCACGTACAGTAGCTAGCCGTATATGCCAACACCAAAGTGAGCCGCATGCATTAGCGTTTAGCAATGCATAGCCTTCTCACTGCATGCATTTAGCTATGAGCCGCATGGCTTCCCTTTAAATATTACATTATTACATTGTATTATACTAATGCATGCCATATTTTAATGAATATTATAATGCCTATTTTAAAAATGCATGCATTTGAGAATGATTTTTGAAAGCATTCAGTACCATGCATTTAATCCATTTGAGAATGCATTTTCTAAAAATCATACCATGCATTTAATGCTTTTAATAATGCTTCCTCTAAAAAGCAAGCAGGAGCATGCGTTTAAGTATTAAATAATGCATTCTCTAAATGCATTCAATGGCATGCATTGAATGCACCATCCAAATGTATTCAGCCGCATGACCTTGTGCATTTCCTAAAAGCATTATAGCCGCATGTAGGACCAATAGTGAGCCGCATAGGCTTGCTTTTCACCTTAGCATATTACTTTGCAGGGGAGGGAATAGTGAGCCGCATACGGAACGAAGTCGGCCGCATGTGAATTAATGCATGCTAGCATAACATTTAATATATATTAATATATTAATATAATGCGTTTATATATATATATTATATATAATATATATATATATTTTTTTTTCTTAATACAATTCCTTAAGCCAGACGCATATGGCATGATGAATGCATTACTTTAATGCATTTTGTTATTATTATTATATTATTATTATTATTATAATTATTATTATCTTCACATTCTCTTAATTGTTTAGCCGCATGGGCAAGTGACTGCGGGCCGCATGGAAATTTTCCGAGCCGCATGAGTCCCCCAAGCCCTTGCCCCTTTTAATATTTAATTATATGTGTACCTATGCTAAATTAATTATTCCCGGACACGATGGTGACCCGCTGTGGTGCACTTTTGACATGACATGATAGTGCCCGACGCGGCGCACTCCTGACAGTGAACATGACATGACAAGATTGGATGGCCTGGATACCGTGGATGATTGTGTTTGTACAATTGAACCGGTAATATTTGCATCATGTCTAGGACAGGATCCCTGAGTACCACGATCAGGGATACCTACTGTAAATGGCTAAGGCTAATAACTAGAATAATTCAGTAGTCATGAGAGATTTTCCCAGCTACAGGAATCCCGTTATCCCGGCCACCATTGTGGGACTTGCAGCCTGCGACGAGTAGGCACAAGTCTAAAATTCACTGATATATGGAAAGAACAATGTATTGCTTAATGAACCCAAGTCGCCTGGATAACCTGGATTAGCTGCAGGGCTTGTGGCTGGAGGAACATCTCACTACAAGTGGTGATAACCCCAGCTAGCTAATGTAGAAAGCCGTAGTCGTTGATTGGCCGAAAAGGATTGTATGATGTAGTTTCAGTGCTCGATTATCGCAGGCTTGATCGCATGATTGTCACTTTTAACAATAAAGATCAGGGGCTAAGTTCTGTTCAGGCGAAGGGTTACAACCCCGATCCTTGTTTTATTTAAGGGTTGTAACCTGGCTCCCGGAGCAGTTCTGAGTCCTCTCTTCGTTTATTGTGTTATTGCACTCCACGGCATGCTTGTAATGTTTTACCTTACCAACAGGATTAGAGACGGAGTTCTATTCAGGTGAAAGGTTACAACACCGGTCCTTGTATGGTTTAAGGGTTGTGATCTGGCTACTTGAATGGTTCCCTCGTACTCCATTATGACTATTGTTATTCATTTACTTTTAGTCCTTTTAACTGCTTTAATATATTTTTCTGCTGTGCTGGTTTTAGTTCTTAAGTGAAGCCACCTTTGTGGCACTTGCTCTTTCTGGGATCTACCCAGCTGGTTTTGTGTGGCCAGATTTCGGAGCAACCTCAGAGGATCTACCGACCTTCCAGCCCGATGGTACCATCAGGCATGACCAGGGCAACGAGTGGGTTAATTTTTGCTCTCCCACTATTGTAAAAATTTATTTTTAGGCGTTTAGCCGCGAGCACCTGTTAGCTCGTATTGTACGCCTTATTATTGTCTGCCTACGGGCTGTAACATGATTGACAGATCCTAGGGTTGATCATGTATGACTAAACTCTTGCTAGTCCTCATATTTTGTAACGACTAGCTTCATGATCAGCTGGATATGTAATATTTGGGACGCCTTATTATTGTTTATTTGGTATCTTACATCTTGTAACTTTACTTGCTTGCTTGAGATTGAGACAATTAGGCTTGTTATTGACCATAGGAGACTGATGGATTGTAGTTAAACCCTCATATATCTAGACAGCCGTGACCGTATAGTGGGATGTATTCCATTTCATTATACGTAGCTGGCTATGTATGTCCCTGCTCTCCAGTATTCTGGTTCTGGGGCGTTACCGAGTTACTTCACTCATTTTGTCAAGACAAGTAAACTTTTTAAATGTTGACGGTATATATACCGTCAACATTTGGTTTTGCCTTGTAGCTACAGGCAGTTGCCTACATTTTGTCTTATAACTTGGCCTTTGGCCTGTGCTTGAGCAGTGTGGACTTCCAGGTTAGGGTGTTAGTTCATGATTAGCATTGTTTAGATATTAGTTTCAGTTAAAGGGTTAGTTTAGATTAGGATATTAGTTTATGTTAGAAGGAATATGAGAGTTAGTAGATGTTAAAGTAGGATATTAATTTATTAGTTAGGATAGATAGTTTGAGTTAGGATACTGCTCAAGCACAGGCCAAAGGGTCGATATTGGACAGTTGGGATGAGTATCAGAATCGGTATCGGATTAGTATCGACCGTATCGGATTAATATCGGTCTATCGGAAATGACACTTTGACACAAGACAGTTGTTTTAGTCCCAACACAGTTGTTTTTGTTTCTTCCTTCAAATTCTTTGTTTGTAATATGTGGAATGAATGAACAGTTTATGTTGCGCACCCATATCTAAACTGTCTTAACATTCATTCACTGACTACAATGAGCATGTATCTATCTTACAGAATTATCCTCAATTGGATATGGATATGAATTACTACTTACAGAATCGTTCGTGGATGTACAACCGTCATCCTGATGGCATGTGCGGTGTGCGAGATGAATTCATAGAGGGTGTACAGCAGTTCCTGCAGTTTGCCAAGGCGTTCCCTCAGTACATGGACGGTACCAAAATTAAGTGTCCGTGTGTGAGATGTCGCAACTTGAAATATCATCCAGAAGTGGAAGTCACGTATCATTTATACTCGAAGGGTTTCACGCCGAATTACTATCAGTGGAGCGCGTACGGAGAACTTGTGTCTTTAGCATCGGAGTATGAGTCTTATGTGGATGTCCACAACAACGCTGCTTACGGCGATGGGTTGGTGAACATGATTTTTGATGCGGGGGACCTAGTTTCGATTCGGACGATCATGATGCACCTGAGGAGGCACCGAACGCCGATGCTGCACAGTTCATGGAGTTACTAGAGAATGCAAGACTCCATTATATCCTGGTTGTGAGGATCATTCACCGTTGGAGGTGGTTACAAGATTGTTGAGTATCAAGTCCGATTTTAACATGTCGCAAGATTGCTACAACCGTCTTATGGAGTTGCTTATAGAAATATTGCCTGAGGGTGCTAAGTTGCCTAAAGACTTCTACCGGTCTAAGAGGATGGTGAGATCGCTCTGGATGGAATACGAGAAAATCGATTCTTGTCGCAATGGGTGCATGCTGTACTACAAAGACGACAAGGACGCAGATGTGTGCAGATTTTGTGGTGGTGATCGCTATAAGACAACTAGTACATGAAGGTCTACCGGTGCAAGAAGACCGACCGATTCAATGCACTACTTGCCTTTAAAGCCGCGGTTGCAAATATTATTTATGGTGAAAGAGACGGCCGAAAATATGAGTTGGCACATGCAAGAACAAATTGAAGGAGTGTTGGATCACCCATCCGATGGAGAAGCGTGGAAGCAATTTGATCGAGTGTATCTTGCTTTTGCTTCAGATCCGCGTAGTGTCATGTTGGGGCTATCTTCTGACGGTTTTACTCCTTTTGGTCTTTCGGGATCCCAGTATTCGTGCTGGCCTGTGATTGTCACTCCGTATAACCTACCGCCTTGGATGTGCATGAAGACTCAGTACATGTTTCTAACCGTTATAATTCATGGTCCGAACAATCCCAAGAGGAACATTGATGTGTACTTACAGCCTTTGATAGATGAGTTGAATCAGTTACGGGAAGTAGGCGCTAACACGTACGATATTTCCAGGAAGCAGAATTTTCAGATGAAGGCAACCCTTATGTGGACCATCAACGACTTTTCGGCCTATGGAATGTTATCTGGATGGAGCACTCATGGCCGTCTCTCATATCCATATTGCATGGACCGTAGTAAGGCTTTCCGCTTGAAACACGGAGGAAAATCGTGCTTCTTTGATTGTCATCGGCAATTTCTGTCAAAAGATCATCCGTTCAGAAGGAGCAGGAATGCATTCCGTGCCGACATTATAGAGAAGGATGATCCACCGCCAAGGTGGTGCGGAGCCACGATATGGTAGGAGGTTAGAGATTTTCCAAGTGCTATCGAAGATCCTACAACTGGGTACAAGTGCGATGGATTTGGTAGAAATCATAACTGGACAAAGAGGAGCATATTCTGGGATCTGCCACACTGGAGTACCAATCTGATCAGACATAATCTTGATTTCATGCATATTGAGAAGAATGTGTTTGATAACATAATTAATACTGTGATGGACGTAAAAGGAAAATGAAAGACAATCCCAAGGCCAGGTTGGACTTAGAAGAAATATGCAAACGCCCTGCGTTACATTTGATAGAGCAGAATAGAAAACAGTTCCTGTCGAAGTCAATTTTCTCGCTGGAGAAGGAGGATAAAGTAAGACTTTGTCGGTGGATCCAGGGCCTAAAATTTCCAAACGGATATGTGTCAAATCTGAGAAGATGTATCGATCCGAAGGAAAACAAATTGACGGGTATGAAGAGCCACGACTGTCATATTCATAGAGAGGTTAATTCCGATTGTATTTCGAGAATTCTTAACGCAGGCAGTTTAGGATCCATTGACGGAGCTTAGCATATTCTTCAGGGGTCTTTGTTCTAAGAAATTGTTCGTTGATCGTCTAGAAAAGCAAGAGAAGGACATTGCGGTAACACTGTGCAAGCTAGAGAGGGTGTTTTCTCCTGGATTCTTTGACTCTATGGAGCATTTGTCGATTCATCTATGCTATGAGGCACGTGTTGGTGGACCCGTCGAATATCGATGGATGTACCCGTTCGAGCGATATTTGAATCACCTAAAAAGAAAGGTGAAAATAAGGCACGGGTCGAGGGTTCTATTTGTGAAGCCTATGTTCTCGAGGAGATTACAAACTTTTGTTCGATATATTTCAAGCCTCATGTTGCAACTAATAGAACGAGAGCTTCCAGAAACGACGGAGATCATGAAAGTAATGATACAATACTGAAGGTATTCAATGCTCCAAGAAAGCCATCGGGTAAAATGAAGAAGAGATATCTGAACGATGATGAGCTAAGGGCTGATCAGGTGTATGTATTACTCAACTGCAACGAGGAAGAAGAGAAACTGGAGGGGTAAGTAATTAATACGTCTACATTATTTTAATAGTGTTAATTATTATACTATTACATTAATTGAACGATGTTGTTTTCAGCATATTTAATGATGATGTGAGGTCAGAAGGCCACACATAACAGAAGAAGAACTAGAACAAGAAATGAGACGTTATTTTCCATCATGGTTGAGTGCATATGTAAGACTTGAGAACTCTGTAATTACCTTTCTGTATATGCACTTTATGAGAATGAGCTTAATTTCTTCTTTCGTGGTATTTAGGTCGATCGTCCATACACAAGACTTGAGAATGAGTCTATTAGAACGCTAGCCAAGGGACCAATTTATGCTGCAAAAATGACCAAGCTACTGTGTTAATGGGTTAAGGTTCAAGTCAACAATTGTCCGATCAGAGACAACTTTGTGGATCTCGACTCCACCAAAAACAGCTATTTGTGTATCAGATCTTCGAACTACAAAGATGTTGATGCGGGCAACGATTTCTATGGCGTGCTACGGGAGATCGTGGAGCTGACATATAGTTATGGAATAGAGCCTGCTAAGATTATGTTATTCAGGTATAATTGGTTCGATCCGATTGAAGGTCAAGGTTGGAAAGTAGACAAGCACGGTCTTGTTGATATAAACTATCGGCGTCGATATCAAGCCTATGAACCATTTGTCCTATCAAGTCAGGCTCAGCTCGTGTACTTCACAAGTTATCCTAAACGGGGAACAACAAGGTCGGACTGGTGGGCAGTATGCAAGACCAAAGCTAAAAATACTTTGAGGTTGACGATATAGCTTATCAAGAGGATGAACTACCTCTTGTAACAAATATTATAGAAGTGGACACGATGGAAGTTCCTCATTACACATCTAATTGTATAGAAGAAGTAGAATTATCTGAAGAGGAAGATGCAGATGAAAGTGAAGATGTAGAGGAGGAAGAAGAAGAAGAAGAGAGAAGAAGTAAAGAAGAAGAGAAAGAAGAAGAAGAAGATGAGCTAAACGAACTAGATGATTTTCAGAAGAGGATTAAATCTGTACGTTTGTTTTATCATCAAATTTGACACTTTAGTGACACTTTTATCATATAAATCTGTAGTGACACTTTTATCTGTGACTATGATATTTTTCAAAAATCTATGATGTCTATCATATAAATATGTATTTTTGTTTTATTGTCATATGTTATTATCCGGTATGACTAGACCATCTGGACGACGCGGAGGATTTTATATTAGGCAGTCCCGTCAGCCTCGGGCTGGGGATGGAGATTCCATACCCTCATTCTCATCTCCGAGTATGCCATTGTACCGTTCTGTTCTCGGTCCATTACCGGGACAGGGCAGTTCCAGCAGGTTGGTGACTCCTCCCTCGTCATCCAGCGTTCCTGATCCCGCATACAGCATTCCTGATCCCGCGTCCAGCATTCCTCCTCCACGGCTCCATGGGGGAGCCGATGCCGAGCATATGGAGGACGGCGATCAGACTGATCCTGTCCCATACAGGAGGTGAGAGCGACCTCCATGCGCTCCTCCGGGCGAGATGCGTATGGAGATTTAGACGGACGGGCCTACGAAGTAAGTTAATTAGTTAATTTAGATTTCTCAAATGATTATATATAATATTCATGAAATTATTATTGTATAGATATCGGCCTCCTGCAGTACAGAGACAGCTGGGATTATTTCTGAGGCAGAACTATGGTGGGCCTTGGATTAACTACTGAGATGCTCCCGCAGATAGGAAGGCCTTTTGGTTGGCCCACTTCATGGTAAAAAATTTGTTTATTTTAAATTTTAATAATCATTTGTGTATATTATATAACTTTTCTATTTTACTTCTTGTAGATGACCTATTTCTATCCACCACACCGGGCGACAAAGATCGAGGCCCAATTTTCTGCCGTCGTAGGTAAGCTCATCCGTAATGCGATCCACGAACAGAAGTCTCGTGATCGCTCTGGAAAGCCGATCCATGGTTGGATCACGCCAGAGCAGTGGACTGCAATGAAGGCTATATTCGCCGATGCTAGGTACCAGGAGCAGTCTGACAAGGCCAAGGTAGCGCGGTCGAGCGCCAGTAAGTAGTATGCTGGCTCCATTCTGATGACGGAAACATTTTTGTCGTCTGGTACGTTTCCTATGACGGACATTAATTTATATATAGTTCGATAGAATGTTTAATACTAATAATAGATATATTTTAACAGGTAAAAAGGGTGAGGACCCGAACATGGTGACCGTCTTCCTGGTCACCCATCGGAGGGCTGGAGAGTTCATTGACGAGAGGGCGACGCAGGCATATGTACGATCTATTCTTTATATTAATTTACTATAATTTAGAAAACAAGAAATAGATATCAATATAGACTTTAGCAACACTTACACGTTAGAAAAATTGTTCGGGGCCGAGTTTGTTCGGTTACAGGAGGAGGCGGCTGCTGCTGCTAGTGCGCCAGCAGAGGGAGGGGCTGGTACTTCCTCCCAGCCGCCTACAGCTCCATCGTCG
>JANAVB010024847.1:0-29813 GCA_029216955.1 Iris pallida
ATTATGACCCGGTTCTGTACCCCGTGGTGTTGCCAGAGTCCCCATTGGAGGACGCAGGACCTGAGGCCGACGAGCCGAATGCTTAGCTTATTTTCTTTTCCAGTTTTGTTGTTTTTGAAAAAAAATTCTGTTATTTGAATTCAGTATTTTAATTCAGTTCATTTACTTCCAGTTGTATTTATCTCAATGTTTAATAAAGTTTTCAATTCTCGAATATTGAGTTGTGACAAATATAGATGATGTTGTGGTTACCTGCTAATAGAACACTGCTTACTGCCGCCGTCTCAACAATGGTGCAGGCTGGGAATGATCCGGTTCGACCCAATTATTTGGGATCGGGTCGTGACATATTTTTAGTGGTGGCCCATGCAGGTCGAAACAACAACTTAGGAAAACATACCTAGAAACAATTAGAACACTAGAACATTGATTTATCACAACATAGGTCCGAATTATATACATAAATATTTTGTTTGATTATAGACTGGTAGGATACCTTGCTTATGGTTGCATCCTAAACCTTCCAGAGAATGGCCATTGACACGACCAATCCTGCTGGCGATGAGGTGTCATCTCCGGATCATACCCCATCTCCTCAACCAAGTTCAGGGTTTATTCCCTCACAGCTGATTGACCGTCCCCATATTGCATCCAGTAAAGTTTTCACTACACTGGCAATTTCTACCTCTTCTCAAACTGAGTTGCATTTCTTCGGTGAAGTACCCATTCCTGTTGCTCCACCAATAGCAGCAAACACCTCCCAAATGGTTGCCCTATTTCAAGAAATCCTGGAGTTCCAGAAGGCTCAAGCTGAAGCCCAGCAGGAACAGATGAATATCACGAGAGAAGTCATGAAGAACGTCAATATTGTAGCCTTAGCTATCTTAAACCAAGTTGGAGCGGAACCTCGTCCTAGGAGGGATACCCCTGAATCTAGAGGATATTTGAGCCCTATCCGGCAGTCATATCATAAGAAGCTATTGGTTTGTGACTACTGTAAAAGGCTTGGTCACCAAGCCAATATTTATCGCAAGAGATTGGGGAAATGTTTGGCATGTGGATCTGCTGAACATCGGGTAAAGGACTGCCCCTTATCTTTCCATCAAACCAGAGCACATATCCCAGCAACACCTGTTAGGCCACAACCTAGGGACTCTTCCTATCCAGCAGACCTTGCCTCCTACAATAAGGCATGATGCAGACTCGAGGTTCATAGAAGATGAAGCAGTTGGAGACTGCTCATGCAAGAGCCAGAACCATGAAGAATAGTACCTAGGACTGCTGAATAGCATTATCTATTGTTATAAGAAGTTGTAACAGGATGTCCTTAGATCAATCATGAGAATTTTTGCTGTAATTCTCCACAAGAATAAAATTCTTAGTTACACCTTTATGGTAGATGTTTTCCCTGATAGTCTTCCCGGATTACCCCTAGATCTAGACATAGAGTTCACTATTGACCTAGTCCTCGGCTCTCCCCTATTTCTAAGGGATGTTACAGAGTCAACCCAAAGGAGGCCAAGGAGATGAAGGACCAGATCAATGAACTGAAGGCTCTGGGATTCATTCGAGACGGAGCTTCACCCTGGGGAGCACCTATCTTGTTTGTGCCCAAGAAGGACAAAACAGTACGGATGTGCATCGACTACCGGGCGCTGAACAATATCACCATCAAGAACAAGTACCCTCTGCCCCGGATCGATGACCTATTTGATCTATTGAGCGGAGCCAAGGTATTTTTGAAGATTGATCTTAGATCTGGCTACCACCAGATCAGGGTCAGGAAGGAAGATTTTCCCAAGACGGCATTCAACACCAAGTATGGGCAGTTTGAATTCTTAGTCATGCCGTTTGGACTGACGAATGCTCCTGTGGTGTTCATGAACCTTATGAACAAGGTTTTCCATGAATACCTAGATCAATTGTCGTAGTATTCATCGATGACATTCTGATCTATTCAAAGACGGAAGAGGAGCACGAAGAGCACCTCAGAAAAGTTCTGGAAACTTTGAGGAAGGAGAAGCTGTATGGTAAGCTTTCCAAGTGTGAATTCTTTCTAGACAAGGTGGATTTTCTTGGCCATGTTGTCACAGGAGAAGGAATTTCGGTGGATCCGAAGAAGATAGCCGATGTTGAGAAGTGGTCTACCCCAAGCTCAGTTGCTGAAATCAGGAGTTTCTTGGGCTTGGCTGGCTACTACCGAAAGTTCGTGAAGGGTTTTGCCAGAATTGCTGAGCCGATGACGAAGCTCACTCGAAAGAATGAAGAGTTCATCTGGACGGAAGATTGCCAGGCATCATTCGAGGAGCTGAAGAAGAGACTTACCACTGCACCAATCCTTGCGCTACCCGCAGGAACTGGTGGTTTCTCAATCTACAGTGATGCCTCAGGTAAAGGACTGGGTTGCGTTCTTCAACAATATGGAAAAGTGATTGCTTATGCATCTAGGCAATTACGGACTCATGAGAAGAACTATCCCACATATGATCTGGAGCTTGCAGCAGTCATCTTAGCTCTGAAGCTATGGAAGCATTATCTATATGGAGAGAGAGTGAAAATATATACAGACCATAAAAGTCTGAAGTATGTTTTCACTCAGAAGGAGCTGAACATGAGGCAAAAAAGATGGCTGGAGCTGATGAAGGATTTTGACATCGATCTACAGTACCACCCGGGTAAGGCTAATGTGGTCGCAGATGCACTTGGTCGATACCATATGGCGATATTTTTTGACCAAGGAGCGGCACCTGCTAGAGGACATCGAGAAGCTTGGACTGGAGGTTATACTGCCTGGAAGGAAGGAGTTGGATGCTGATTCATTGTTGATGAAGTGGCAAGTGAGCTCGAGTCTGATGGACAAAATCAAGAAGACGCAGTTTCAAGACGAGACGCTTTGCAAACTTAGAGATCAAGTGTTGGCAGGAACACTTGAGGGTTTCTCAATCGCCAGCGATGGAGTACTGAAGAATGGTATGAGGCTCTGCGTAGTATCTGGCGAACTGAGGAACGAGCTGATGCAAGAAGCGCACCAGTCGCAGTATTCCATACATCCTGGAGCCAATAAAATGTATCGGGATATACGTACCATTGTTTGGTGGTTTGGAATGAAGAAAGACGTGGCCAGGTATGTTGCTAGATGTTTAATTTGTCAACAAGTGAAGGCTAGCAGACAGAGACCCGCAGGACTTCTACAGCCACTGGACATTCCGGAGTGGAAGTGGGAGCACATCACAATGGACTTCGTGTCAGGACTGCCTCGTTCCAAGGAGGGAAGGATGCCATTTGGGTTATCGTGGACCGACTGACCAAGTCAGCTCACTTTATCCCCTTCAAAGTTGGTTTATCCACCGAGAAGTTGGCAGCACTATACATGCGACATATCTACCGGATTCATGGAGTATCTATAGGCATTGTATCTGACCGAGACACTCGTTTTACCTCTCACTTTTGGAAAAGTTTGTATGACATCCTGGGGACACAATTGAAGTTCAGCACTGCCTATCAATCCCAGACAGATGGACAATCAGAAAGGACAATTCAGACGCCTGAAGACATGCCAAGATTTTGCGTCTTGGAGTTTGGAGGGTCTTGGAAAGATCATTTACACTTGGTAGAGTTCTCTTACAACAACAGCCACCAAGCCAGCATTGGTATGACCCTATTTGAAGCTTTCTATGGACTTCATTGTCGTACACCACTTGCATGGGATGACGTAGAAAAAAGAGTACTGCTGGGTCCAGAGATGGTGACTGACGCAGTAGAGAAGGTGAATGTAAGCTCAGGATTGCCCAAGACAGACAGAAGCATTGGGTTGATAGTAGTCGTCGGCCAGTGGAATTTGAAGAAGGAGATAGCATTTTGTGAAGTTTTCTCCTACCAGAGGAACGATCAGTTTTGTCGGAGCTGGGAAATTGAGGCCAGGTACATCAGGCCATTTGGAGTTTTAAGACGAGTTGGAAAAGTAGCGTACCGGATAGCTCTACCAGCTAATCTTGAGAGTGTGCACAACGTCTTCTACGGATCACAGCTTAGACGCTACATTCCGGATCCGAGTCACATTTTGGATGATTCAGAGCTAAAGATTGGACTCAACCTTTCAGTGCCAGAGAAACCAGTTGCAAGCGTAGTCAGAGGTGAGAAGAAGATCAGAATTTGAGCCATCACATAAACTCCTATTTCTTATCTTTTCGTTCTAAACTTGACTGATGCTGCTAAGTTAGCCTAGTTTTGTAAGCTATCTCTTTATCAAGCTTGATCATGACAGTATTTTATTGGGTGCACCCACTAATGTATTGTCTAATCAGGACCGGTGCATGATGGTCTGATCAACCTCGTGTACTTTGGTTCGCCTTTGTATTTTTTTGCATGGATGATATCATAAATAAAACTTGTCCCTAAACCATCTCATCCACGACTGCCTTGGAAATTCTTATTGTTAGACCTGAGTTACGGGTGCAGTACCCGTACTTGTGTGAGACTTAAGGTAACCCCTAACCCTGCCTTTAATTTCGAGAACAAAATTTTCTAAGGAGGGAAGATTGTGAAACCCAGTTTTGCTTTATGAATTATTATTATTAGCATTATTATTATTAGTATCATTTTTGGGTTTTTTAAAAAAAAAACAATTTCGAAAATAATGAATATGGCTTTTTGTTTGCTGACCTGACCCGAGCCCGGACCCGATTCCCGAACCCAGACCCGGACCTAACCCTTTTCTTTGAAATCTGATTCTTTATAAAAAATATATATATAATTTCTATCATATTGGAACTGGTCCACATTGGACCAGATCCTCCACGTTTTTCCCCCTCTCCTTAACTCACTCTTCCTACAATCAATCCAGCACCTCCCACTCCCCCTTATAACTCCCCACTCCTTCAAACTCCATTCACTCATCCCCTTCCTTCTAGCAAACCCCTCTCCCTTGGAGCTACACCCGAGCTCCTCTCGGCCCCGACGCCCCACCGTCTCCCCGCGGCCCCGACCCACCGGTCGCTTTCCCCGGCGCCCCTTCCAGCCGCCGGCCGCCCATCCCGAGCCGCCCAGCGGTGCCGCCCAGCGGCGCCGCCAGCGCCCCGACCCCCAGCGCCCCGGCGACCTTCCCGGCCAGGCCCCCGAGCTCCCGTCGGCCCGACCCCGAGCTCCCATCCGCCCGCGACCCCCGGCCGGCCCCAGCGCTAACCCAGCACCTCGCCGCGCCCCCGGACCCCGATCCAGCGCGACCTCCGCGGTTTCCGTGCCCGACCAGCACTCCGGCACACCCCGAGACCGTGTCCGCTGTTCTGGATAGCTCCTATCCAGCGCTCTTCGCTGGATTTCGAGTCCGATCTGTGGATTTGCGCGTCCCGAGTCTGAGGCAACCCTTTGGATTCCGTCGTTTTGGGTAATCCCTGGTTAATCACAGTAGTTCGTCCCTCCCCGTGTCAATGATGAGTTGGTCCACGAATTTCCTTTGGTAAATTCGATTTTGGGTGAACGTCGTTTCCGGTTTTTTTTCCGAGAAACCTTCGGAAAGTTTCTGTTAGTTGGTTTTAATTTTTCCGAAACTTTCGGAAATAATTTCTGGATATTTTAGATTTCGGATCGTTCCGATTTGTGCTGTGATGTTTGATTTGATTTCGGATTCCCGAATTCGTTTCGGGTCGTTCCGAATTAATTTTGAGAATGATTGTGGTTATTTTTATATATATTTTGGGATTCCCTGGTTTGGAATTTGCAGGAAAATTTGGCACACTTTCCCAGTTTTTGGGTTGACCAAAAATAGAGGAAATGCTGCCGGATTTTTCGTAAAATTTAAGTATATTTTAAAAATGATTTTAAAATAGATTTCGGAAAATATTAATATTTTAGATTTTTGGGCGACGACCGTATCGGTCAATGGACCCTGGCTAAGTGCAAACGAAATCGGCTTCGCCCGGACGTTGAGGCATTAGTCTATATGACGATTGGACCAATATCTGAGACTCATTATAATTTAATTTAATTTTATTATTTAATTTATTCATAATTAAATTGTAGGAAGATTTTAGAACTAACAACTGTTTCTCTTATTTCAATTTATGTAAAATAAATTGTAATGGGCATAAGCCCAGCTGGTCTTTTGGCTCTGTGACCTGTAATTTGGTAGCGTAGGTTTTCTGTTGTTTTCTGGTTTTGCGAGTTATTTTAGCGTACGTGTAAATCAAATAGATAATTATTTTGATATATAAAATTAATAAAGTTTTCTCACATTAAAATTTACAAGCTTTAAAATATTTTTAACAACGATCATGTTTTCTCATTAAAACAAGAAATATAGTTTTATATGTATAATTACGAAAATATAAAGTTTTAATCAATTAAATTGGTAACTACGAGTTTTTCTAAAATACAAAGTTAAATTGATCTTTCCCTCGTTATTAATTTTAACGCACCGATAATCGCATTTTGTTTGTGTTTAATAAATAAAGATTAAAATTGATTAGGACACAATTAGAGATTTCAACTAGCATAGTTAGCTTGGTAACCCTGGATTCTGAGTCAACTTCTCGAATGTAGGATTTCGTGGACGAGTCTAAATCCCATCTCGAAGTCTTCATCCCTTCAAGTCCAGTCCATTTGAGGCAAGTACATTTTGTGTTAGTTTACAGTTATTTAATAATCACTTTACTGCAAGTTTAAACCACGATGCAACACGGAACTCTCCCTGAGAGCACTGACTGTAACTACTGTAACTACTATAACTATTTGGGGACTAGGGGAGTAGTGTAATAAGTATGACCACATCCAAAATAACTTAGAACTGTACTAGCTTACCCCTCATACACACGGGGATAAGCCGTATCTGAACTGTAACAAACCCAAGCCGGTCATATTCATTGCCTATTCAAATTACACTGTTTTACTGTTAGAAAACTGTTCATTTCTAAATTGTTTAAAAGTGCATGATTCTATTATTATTTCAACTGTCAAATTAGCATGAATTGTATTTTGCTCCCTCCTGACTGGAGATACATTTTTAGGGGATATTGAGGATGCTGAGCTGTTAATCAACAGCTATTATGACCCGGTTCTGTACCCCGTGGTGTTGCCAGAGTCCCCATTGGAGGACGCAGGACCTGAGGCCGACGAGCCGAATGCTTAGCTAGATTTTCTTTTCTAGTTTTGTTGTTTTTGAAAAAAAATTCTGTTATTTGAATTCAGTATTTTAATTCAGTTCATTTACTTCCAGTTGTATTTATCTCAATGTTTAATAAAGTTTTCAATTCCCGAATATTGAGTTGTGACAAATATAGATGATGTTGTGGTTACCTGCTAATAGAACAGCTTACTGCCGCCGTCTCAACAAAGGTGCAGGCTGGGCATGATCTGGTTCGACCCAATTATTTGGGATCGGGTCGTGACACAAATAAGCAGGTTGCTGAGTATTTATCCACTCATGGAATACTACACCAAACTTCATGTGCCTACACACCGGCACAAAATGGTGTGGCCGAATGGAAGAACAGACACCTGCTGGAGGTCCACGGACGATGATGCTGGCTATGAATGTCCCGAAACACTTATGGGGGCAGACGGTGTTAACGGCCTCTTATCTCATCAACAGAATGTCATCTCAGGTATTGGACTGGAAGACACTGTTGGAGATGCTTACTGGTGCAACCACGTACACTGTTCCACCAAAAGTATTTGGATGTGTATGTTTTGTCCAAGATAATAGGCCAGGCGTTGGAAAACTGGATCCTAGAGCGGTTAAATGTGTCTTTGTCGGGTACACGACAACTAAGAAGGGATACGCATGTTGGAGCCAAGTTGAGCGAAAGTTGTTTGTAAGCATGGACGTTACATTCAGAGAACTGGAACCATATTATGCTTCGGATGATGGTTCGACGTTTGGTGACACACCTAACACAGAGGGTGTTAGATGTGAGGGGGAGAAAGCCCATCTGTGGTAGTCGAATCGGTCCCATGCCCGGTCATGGAAAACTGGACGAAAGGGAAAGAAAGCAGTGACTCCGATACAGAAGATGAAGAAGATACATATGTTAAATAGGGGGAGCAGCAGACAATAGAAAAGGAGCTACAAGTCTACAGAAGGAGACAGCAGAAGTCCAGAACTGTGCCTGTACCGTGCCATGTGCCTACTGTACCAAGTCCCTCGTCTACTCCTGCTCCAACTCTTGAAGATGTTGCCCCCGCACAAAATCAATCTGATTCTGATGCAGATCTCTCTGACTCTGATGGTATGATCTCTCCACCACCTATTGCTCCCTTAAGGAGATCTTCTCGCTTCAATGCGGTTAAGGCTCCTAGTCGTTTTGATGATTATGAACATGATATTGCCAACTACCTGTCTTATTTTAACATTTCTTCGAATTATCGAGCCTTCATTGCATCATTAGACTCTACTTCGTTGCCAAAAAGTTGGCAGAAAGCAAAGAAAGATCTAAGGTGGAAAGCTGCAATGATGGAAGAACTTGGGGCACTGGAGAAAAATAAGACGTGGGAGCTGGTTCCATTACCCAAAGGGAAGAAAACTGTGGGATGCAAATGGGTGTACACAGTAAGAGAGACGTCAGAAGGAAAGGTGGAACGATACAAGGCGAGGTAGGTTGCAAAGGGATACACACAATCATATGACATCGACTATGATGAGACGTTTGCTCCAGTAGCGAAATTGAGCACCGTAAGAACTCTGGTCTCTATTGCAGCAAACTATGGGTGGAAGCTATACCAATTAGATGTAAAGAATGCCTTTCTTCATGGGGACCTACAAGAAGAAGTGTACATGGAACTCCCGTCAGGGTGCTACGCTACGGAATCAGACGGAGGGACGTCGCATAAAAAAGTGTGCAAACTAAAGAAGTCGCTATATGGGCTCAAGCAATCGCCTCGAGCCTGGTTTGACAGATTCAGAAAAGCTGTTACAGGCATGGGATACCATCAATCAAATACAGATCATACGGTCTTTCTTCAGCATACAAGAGGCCACATCATTATACTTGCTATATACGTAGATGATATAGTAATCACAGGTAATGATGAAGTTGAGATCGCTAAGCTGAAGTCAAAACTCGCGAAGGAGTTTGAAGTGAAGGATTTAGGAGCGATGAGGTACTTTCTAGGTATCGAGGTGTGTGAAGGCGAACAAGGAATTGTTCTCTCACAGAGAAAATACACACTAGATCTGCTGAAGGAGACATGGATGCTGGGATGCAAAGCAGCAGTCACTCCAATTGACCAGAAGTGCAAGTTGGGAGCAGAAGTAGGAGAGCCAGTTGATCGTGAAAGATATCAACGACTTGTGGAGAGATTGATTTATCTGGGGCACACTTGCCCTAATATCTCATTTGCGGTGAGTGTAGTAAGTCGCTACATGCATGATCCAAGAACGGGTCATATGGATGCAGTGTTTCAGATCTTAAGATATCTGAAAAGGATGCCGGGAAAAGGACTATGGTTCAAGAAGAATGGATGTATAGAAGTTGAGGGATACTGCGATGCAGACTGGGCGAGCTGCATAGACGATAGAAGGTCTACCACGGGATATTATGTCTTTGTAGGAGGTCTACCAAACTCGAATGGATGGGTAGGTATTCGAAGTAATGTCTAACAAGGGACTTATGGAGGGTATGCTCCTGTGTTGAGCACATGGGTTAATGATACATCACATCCTATGTTAGGGTGTTGACTACCATGAATATCAAACCCCTTACATCTAATCCCATATCCTATTTTAGGTTGACCCACTTCTTATAAGTATCAGATGCATCCAGACCTTTAATTTTTATTATGCAAACACTACAACAAAAAACCCTTTTAATGACGGCTAAAAAGCGTCATTAATGACGAACCATGACGCTTTTTTTTCCACAGCAACCGTTATGAAAACGGGTGTTATAAATGTTTTTCAAAAGCGTCATAAAATAACCGTCATTAATAGTTTCTATAAAAGCGTTATGAATAGTTAATATATAGTGCACAATTCAGGACATTTTGAAAGCGTTATGAATAGATAATCTGTATAAGCTCAATGGAGAACATTTATAACACTCAATATTACTGAACTCATCACATTTATAATGCTTAATACTGCACATTATATATTACTTTCTAAAAACTTCTCAATTCAATTTTAAAACAACCACATTGAACTATATTCACAAGAAAACATCAAAATATTATATCACCATCTTCATTACATTATCTCAAAATAGGGTATCCAAATACATATATTTACAACTACTACTTAAATAGATCCTCAAAATAAGTAATTACTTTGGCTTCAACTTGAGCACATCAAAACTGTCAACATCACGTGTAGCAAATCCCTGAAAAAGATAAAAACACGGAGACCAGGTCCTCATCATTTGTAAGCACCAAAAAGCTTTTCATTATCTCAAGTACCTTCTCAGCATAAGGAAGTAAAGCCTGCTCCGCAGCAGCTGCTACCGAGCCTATTGCAGACTGTATCAAGTCGAAAACAAGGGTTGTAATAAAGAAGAAAATAATTCTGCTATAGATTTCTACAGAGAAAGACAAAAGAAGCAGAAGTACCATACAAGTTTCTTGTAGATTTCGAGGACTAGTTTGGAGTGCAGTAATTAATCTCCCCATCAGGGGATCAAGATAAGGAAGGATCTCTTCTCCCATATCCTCACAGAAAGCTGCCAGTACATAGTATGACTTCTCCTGTGATATATATTACAACCATAAGAATGCAATGGCCTGGAAATAATAGAGATTCTAGTACACACACAAAAAAAGAAGACAAATTACCTTCACTTCATCTGAAACATCTTCAAGGGCATTCAGAATAGAGGGAAGTACACTTTCATAACTAGAAATAATCTCAGGTTGCAGGTGTTCAGCAAATTGACCCAGTGCAAATGAAGCAGCTCCTCTTACCATCTGTTCCTGATCCTTCAAAGCTGATAGGGTAATGTGTAACACATTATCCAGCCTGTCTTTCAATAACTCAAAACAACCTTCAGAGATTACACCCAGTGCAGTAGCAGAAGCCTCGCGAAACTTACATTAAGAAATATTGCTTAATAGCAAAACCATAGTTACCTGGATGATGGTTCTCTTTGATACACGGTACTAGTACACAATACAAGCCTTTCCCTAGCATGCAGTTCGAGGTGGCTAAGCTTAACAAGTATGTTGTTGTTAGCTTAGAGCAATTTTGTGTGTATATATGTGGTCTACTTGTGAAAATGGTGTACAGAATCCTACACGATACTACTCTTGTATGCTTCATTTTAACAATTGATTGATGTTGTCGTCTTTCATATCACCATTTTATTTGCTTATGAGAAATAAAGGTAGTCCCAGATAACTGGTTCATTCAAGTTTGAAACTTGGGATGTTCCATTAACAAGACAGCCTCTCAACCACAAGGGTATGCCACATCATGCAGTAAATATTATTAACATTAAACCTACAGAAGAAATTGTCAACTAACTATGCAATGAATATACTTAAGAAGATTAAAAGATACTAAACTATTGACAGTTTCATCAGATTATATTTTTTCCTGTAATATTCCCTCTTCCACGATCAAATTCTTTCTAAGCTCAAAATCAATATCAATTTATTGTATGCGGCACCAACTTCATAGTTGAATGATGTGCCTTTTCATTCATACTTCTATTGAAAATTCGAGATCCACGAGCGTCGAAATGCAGGTTATCGGTGTATAAATATAAGACAATTAGAATCACCCTTGCTGTAACCAATCAAAATCTTTTCAAGAGGGAAAATAACACTAGAGGATCACAGAATACAAATACAAGAAATTAACCACTGACATGCAAAAAAGCACCAAGTTTCTCTATTTGGACAAGATCAGTCTAGTTTTACTCTGTCCAGCTCACCAATTATATCCTCAAACTGCACAAATCATTGTGTGGAATGACATTAACAAACAGTCTACTATGTACATGCAATTCATAAAACCATGTCCCTTATAATGCAAAAGATATTAGAAGGGGTATAGAAATGAGGGCTACAAACCTTTAAAATCTGACGCAAGAAATAATCACCATAGCGCTTTACTGGCTTGGATTCGATGACATGTACAATATCATGCATCCAAGAACAAGTTTCACAAAGTGAATTTAAATCAATGCAGCCGCCCGAAGTTAAATTTCCACATAACATTATATATTCAGTGAAATGATATATACGCGAAGGAAATATATATATATGTAGCAAGTCTCCGAAGGACATGTTCTAGAGAACAGAAGATCCCAGAGGGCCCTTACAAAAAGAACATAACAAAGTCCTATAGCTGTTATGAGATTGTTTGAAGCAATCAAAAGAGATCACTGACCTCACTGATGTAGAAATCCACATCTGTATTGGATATTATCTTTCCAGCATTATCGACTGCATGCATTTTATGCTTATATGTCATCAAGATGGTTCTGCCAGCAATCGAATATTGAAATGGTTATTACAACAACAACAAAAAAAGGTCAATCAGAGCAATTTGGCTTGAAACTTAGAGCAGCAGACAAGAAAACTTTGTATGCAACTCTAAACACCAATTAGATACTCACAATCCAGTTTCCCACTCAGAAACAAGCTAACACCGTGATCGGGCTTAAGCCATTTCCCCTGAATGCACTAACCCCATTTCCTTGGAAGCATCGTTACTATTTCCTTCCCGACTTTTTTCTTCGAGTAGGACACAGCACCAAAACCCCTTGGCGTCGCTCGCGGACACAGCCCCAAAATGTTGTACCGCCTGTTGCGTATGATATTGAAACTCTTCATCTCGAAAGAGGGGACGCCTCCTTGTTATACGGCATCAAGTGCTCCGCGTCCGTCGCGCTCTTTTTGCCGGCACAGCGTGCGCAGAAGCCCCAGGAGCCCGTCGATCCCGAGCTCGAACGCGTTGATGTCGTCTCCCTGGCGGCACGGTGATTCCTGATCAGGATCAGCGACAGCGGCGGCGGCACGACGCCCTTCCGCCGCATTTCTTCGACGAGTGACCCGACGGTGCCGGCTCTTCCCGAGGATCCCGATCGCGAAGCGAAATTGAAATCGAAGAAGAAAAAATATAAGCCCTAGAAATCGAAGAAAAAATCCATCAGAAACCCTAGAAATCGACGAAGTATAAACAAAATATAAGCCCTAACCGAAGAGAAATTGAAAGAAAAATCGAACCTTTGCGTAGATCTGAAGTTTGGGAGAGAAATTGGAGTCAAACCGAAAAGGAGGGAAAATAAAAAGTGGAAAATTAGGGGAGAAGAGGTTTGAGGAGGAGAGATGCTGCTCCCTTAGAAAATGGAAGAGAAATAAATTTTCTCTCTCCCACTTAGCTTTTATACAGTGAAAGAATTACAAGTTTGCCACCGCTCTAAACTATTAATAATGCTTTATTTTATAAACGTTATAAAAAGCCCAGAATTAGCCCAAACCGTCATAAAAAAGGTATTTTTCAACTTAATAGCGCTTATGTATCAGCCGTCATTAAAATTCCTTGTCGAGCGTCATTAAAAGGGTTTTTTTGTTGTAGTGACATTACATTATGCATTACACTGGCATCGACTTCATACTGATGGCATCGATGTACTGATGGCAATAACAAAGGATGAACAGGCAGGATTACAATTATGTTTCTGCAATAATAAAGGATGAACAGGCCGGATTACAATTTTGCTTCAGCAATAACAAGGGATAAACAGGCACTGGCATCGAATTCATACTGATGGCATCGATATAATGATTTTTTACAGAAAGAAAAATACATTACAATCAAATAAAGTTTCAGTGATCCCAGGAATGCATCCGTAATGAGGCCACCTGTAAACTCTAGCAATGCACCCAGGACTCATGAAATCTGTGATGGACATCTGCAAATCAAAGGAATACACCAAAATATCAATATCATCTATGAAGGCCAACTGCCAACCAAATAAACGCTTCAACCAAAAAATCATAATCAAATTAGGTATACTTTATTCCAAGTCCAATAAACTGCATAATTCACGTTACAGTAATCTGCCCAATCCACGTTAGTAATTCAACATAGAACCTGCATAATTCACAATACAATAATCCAAATAAATATCAGACCTACTCTAAATTCAAGACCATATTACATTTTTAAAACAAATTACGAACTATGCACTTAGTACAAGCGAAAAGTTTAGTCTTACAATATTTCAAACACAAAATTTAGTTTGTCCGCCATGATCAACAAATATTTAGAACCATATTACAAGTCAAATATTACTTCCAAATTGAAATAAGAGACATTCAAAACTCAAAAGATGAATCTTCATAGCCATCTCCATCTTCTTCTTCTTGTTTCTTTTTTTTCCTACTTTTTCTTCTTTCTCAAAATATCCTTCACCTACACCTTGAGGGACGGATTAAGAAAAATTATAGTCAGTATGGATTCACTGTATATGTAGAAATGACATCCAGAAACATAAATAGAAGTATCAAAGTGATGGCTAGCATTAAAGTGTCAATGTGCATAGTGTGTATTTTTACATAAGAGTTTGGGCTAACCCCATTTACCTTCTTCACGAGGGAAGAAAAATCTTATTCTTGGTCAGCAAATTCAACCTCTATCTGGTTAATCTTATCCAGAATCAATTTCTGGTTGTCGGATATAGTCTTCATCTCTTTGAAGACATTCTCAAAGTTTGCAGCAACAAAATTGTATAGATCATCAACCCTGTCCTTAGTGTTTTTGATTCCATAAGTTGATGGTTTTCCAGATGTTGATGGTTTGCTTGCAGCTACTGCCCGTTTTCCAAACATTCAAATGAAGATTAGTTTTCTCATGGGGCCTTTATTTTTAATATAAACATCCCCTGCTAAGCTTGGGATAGAATGTTTATTAGCCATCGAGCATACTAATCCTCCGAAAGGAAGAGCTGTCTTTGCAGTTGGTTTTCCCACGAGATGCATCATTCTACTGAACATGTAGGAACCTATATCCATCCTTTTTTTCTTTTCCATATAATAAAGAAATTTTACTCTCCCGGGATAGATGGAAAACTCATGTCCAGTAGGGTTGAGTGTTTGAGATACGTAGGCATGCAACAATTTATACAAAGTTTTTAATTGATCTTTGTATACATTTTGAGGGGTCTTGGCACCCATTGAAATACCTGTAATCTCATGAATTGCATCCGTCAAGGAAACATTATCAATATCTTTCATATCAAACTCAGGAACTGGATCAAATCCATAAAATTCGTTGATGATAGCAGCATTTACCCTAATCAGTTTCCCTCTCAGAAATACCAGTGGTTGATCCTCTTCTTTTTCTTTAATTTCAGCCGAAAGATTTGAGTAAAATTCTCTTACTATTGTTTGGGAGATTTTCTCAAGACAGGATTTGTTCAGTTTCTCCAATTGATAGAATTTCAATATACCCAGGAAAGCTTCGTCTTCGACATCATCCATCTTAATTGATCTTTCAGGCATAACAGCCCTTTTCTTGAAATATTTAATGTAAATCTTCTTAGTTTTAGAGTCTTTAAATTTTTTTACCTCCTCTCCAGCCTGGGACTTATTTGATGATTGCTCTTCATCTTTATTTTCCTCTTCTGATGAGGATTCAAAATCCACAGAGTACGCTAATGACTCTGTATCCGTTGCCACCTTAGCCTTCGCTTGAGTACTCCTTCGATCTTCATAAGTTGAGTCTTCCGACGACTCTGTATCGAAGATAGATTTTTCGGTCTTTATCGAGCAATGAGTGTTTTTAGCCTTTTTTACATGTGGCTTGGATGTCGCCTCCGCTTTCATCGTCGCTGCGGCCGTCGCTGCTTCCGCCGCTGCCCTTTCGGCCTCTGTCCTAGCGACCATAATCTTGGTTTTCGCCGCCCTTGCAAGTTCTGCCCTTCGGGCCAGTATCACATCCCTTTGTGGATTCTTTCCTTTCGGCGACGGTTGTTGTTTCTTCGGCGGCATTTTGATTAGAAGAGGGTTTGGGAGAGGGTTTGGGAGAAGGAAGAGGGTTTGAGAGAAGAAGAGGGAAAATTCGACCGTCTTATATGAACTTGGAAAGTGAAAATAATTAGAATAGTTTTGAGTCTTAAATTAAATTTATTACTATTATTACTAGTATAAGACGGTCGAATTTATTACTATTAAATTTAAAAAACTACTTTCCAAAATTAAATTTATTACTATTATTACTAGTATATATCCATGTGAAATCACTACATAAACCTTTGGAATTTTGAGACCCTAATTTTAAAAACTACTTTCTAAAATTAAATTTATTACTATTATTACTAGTATATATCCACGTGTTCTGTATAAATTATTGAAAAATTTGGCAGAAAAAACGTGGTGGAAACATGTTTATTTAAAAAAATTTGACAACATATTTAAGAATGTGAAGTTTAATCTCAATATTTCCATTTTTCGAATATTTGATTAAATTTTTGAAAATAAGAAGACTATGTACTTGAAAAGAGTAAAATTGAAACACTCAAAGTTGTCCTCTATTTTACTTTGTAATCATATTTAAGATGGATTTGACGGCAAGATTGACGCTGGCAGCATAATCAATTCTATGACGTAACAAGTCATTGATGGGGATATCGTCGCTGATATATGGATTTGACGTAACAAAATTTGTTAATTATAAAGAGCAATGCTATAGTTAGCAAATGGGTGTAAGTTGTAAGAAGGTTGTAAAAGTTTGATTGTAGCCGAAACCAAATTGAGTTAACAAAATATTATATTTCATTAAATCCCAGCTTCGTCGTCGGAACATTCTCCGGAGAAGTATACAAGAGGAGGACAAAAAATTGTAAAAAACGAAAAAAAAAAGAAAAAAAAAAAGGGTCTAGCCCTCACTGGCCTCGCGGAGGATCTCCGCAAAGTCCTGCAGGGTGCGCACACCCGCCCTATGGCACAGGCGGCGAAACGCTTCCCTCTTCTCCAGAGAATCTCGTTCCTCCGGAGTGATCGGCAACATGTCAAAGTAGGGCGCCGGATGAAGAGGTCGAGCGATGACCTCCAGTGACAACCCGTAAGAGGTCAGGAAGTCCGCAGCCGCTGCCAGCCAGTCATGGGCCGGAGGCGGCGCAGAGGGTGCTCCATGTGGAGTGGCTCGGCGATGACTAAAAGAAGACTCTGGCAATAGTTCCCAACCAGATGATCTTTTTGGAGCCATGTTAAATGTGTAACCTACTCAGATGAATGGGGACCCCTATGTATATATATACACGTTCCTAACCGACTCTTCTTATTCCTTATTGGAAGTTGGGGATATTCAATTTTTTTTCCTTATTAGAAGTTGGGGATATAATGCTACAGTTACAACCAAATGCTTACAATACTCTTACAACCTTCACCCATTGCTGACATGTGGGCCATGGCCCACATGTCAGCAATGGGTGAAGGTTGGAAGAGTGTTGTAAGCATTTGGTAGTAGACTTAGCATTATTGATGTCTTATTCCAGGTTTAGTTGGTTGTGCTGTTTGGCTTTTACATGGAAGGCCTAGGTTCGAGTCTGTTGTTTGGGTTTTGTAAAATTTTTCTATTGTTAACATTTTTTGTGTGCTATTATATGCTTTTAACTTAGTATGGAACAATTTTTGGGACTGTTAATGGCCATTCTCCGTTCTTCTAACACGGAGAATGGTACATTTAGGACGGAGAATTGTACATTTAGGACGGCGAATGGTACATTTAGGACGGAGAATGGTAAATGTAGGACGGAGAATGATACATGTAGGACGGAGAATGGTCCATATAGGACGGAGAATGGTACATTTAGGACGGAGGTAGGACGGAGAATGATATATGTAGGACGGAGAATGGTACATATAAGATGGAGAATGGTACATTTAGGACTGTTTTGTAGGGTTGTAAATTTTAAATAGTTTGGCTGTTTAGTTTTGTTTTGAATCTATATAAATTGGTTTTGAAGGCTCGTGAAGATGAATTAGTTTGGCTGTTTGGCTGTTAATGGCCATTCTCCGTTCCTCTTAACACGGAGAATAGTACATTTAGGACGGAGAATTGTACATTTAGGACGACGAATGGTACATTTAGGACGGAGAATGGTAAATGTAGGACAGAGAATGATACATGTAGGACGGAGAATGGTCCATATAGGACGGAGAATGGTACATTTAGGACGGAGGTAGGATGAAGAATGATACATGTAGGACGGAAAATGGTACATATAAGACGGAGAATGGTACATTTAGGACTGTTCTGTAGGGTTGTGAATTTTAAATAGTTTGGCTGTTTAGTTTTGTTTTGAATCTATATAAATTAGTTTTGAAGGCTCGTGAAGATGAATTAGTTTAGCTGTTTGGCTGTGTAAATAGATTTTAAAGGGTTATGAAAAAGAAACCAATGTTTTCGTATCGATCACCATTAATTATGGTGAATGGCACTGATACCACTAATATGAGTGGAATTTGCACCGCCAGAATTCATTTTGAATAAGGTAAAATCTGTGTTGGGAAATGACGAAATCTCTTGGATATGATTACACCGAAATATTGTATTAATGGTAAAATTTGTGTTGGGAAATGTCGAAATCTCAGAAGTGAGCCGTCTTAGGGGTCATTATATCACAGTCCATTTTATAAAAAAAATTAATCATGTAAAAAATTAGTATTGACAAAAGTAAAATTTTATCAAAATGGAGAATCGAACTCATAAAAAATATCTTGTATATAGACTAGTGAAAAATATAAAGAAATGCATGCATGCATGCATGCTAACGTTTTCACCATTCACCCCAGGAATGATAGATCATATCTAAATCATTATACATCTCGTATACAGGTTCCCCTGGTACTGGGATTAAATTTTCAAAGGGTTTTTTAAACGTCTGTATTGAATAACAAATTTTCCAGAGTTCGTCGTCGAAGATCACGTTGAAGCACCCACGTATGTCGAGCACGCGAAGACCCTTGCAGTTGCATATGATAGATCGCAGCGTGTCTCCATTGAACATGCCGAATCCCATATGTAGGTGCTCGAGATGCGGCATCGAATCAGCCATGGCCTTTCCTTCCGCCTCGTTTTTCGTGTCCAGCACGAACATGTTCCTGAGCATGAAATCTGGAGGGGGCATGTTCCTACTCAGCTTGACCAGACGTTGGCAAGACTTTCCGGCGGAAGATATTCCAGTCGACGTGATATAGAGACAGTAGCTAATGTCGAGTTCTTCCAGCACAGGGAGAAACTCTAAGTGTCTCACGAGAGTTTCATCACTCACGTCGCACTTCGGAATGCGCAGCACCCTTAGAAATTTCCCACTGTATTATAAAAATGGGAAAACATCAATAGAAATTAACAAAAGTATACGTAAAATTTTGTAACAGAAAAAATAAAGTATTAGAATAAGACCAAATAAAATTTTGCACTGGCCTTAAATATGCAAAAGAGAAGGCTGTTTCGTCGAGCTTGTACGCGGAGAAGGACCCTAGATATCCTCCACTGCGAGCCACGAGCTTCATTACGGTCAAACTAATCTCAGCGGTTTGCTGGGTCCTCCGGCACCACTGTACCAAGTCGACGTTAGACCAATAGTCTAAGGGACCGTTGAGCGCCTTCCACTACGAACGACAAACTGGGGCCACGTTGCACATTACCTCGTCCGTCGGCATCCCCGATAGTACCAGTATCATCGAGAGAATCTCGGTAGGGATGACGGCCCATCCGCTGCAGTTGATCTTGCTCCTCTCCATTGCGACTGTTCTTCTTCTTCTTCTTCTTTCCTTTGTTTCTCTCTAGTCGGATGGGTTCTCTTCTTTGGAAAAGGCTATTTAACCCCTCATTTAGGCGGGTGTAACCCGCTCGTGGAGGGGTGTGACCGAACAAGGCACGAAACTATTAGGAAATAACGGTAATGCCACTGTATTAATATTAGCAATTAGTCATTTGGGCTACCAACATATTTGGGTGATGCCATCTCCCATTATGTGGCATCTGACATGGCAAATGACATAACAGCTGACATGGCAAATTTTAACCCCAAAAATTAATTACCCAAATTTTTTTAATGTTAATGTTAATGTCAATATTAATATTAATGTTAATGTTAATGTTAATGCTAATGCTAATGTTAATATTAAGTTAATATTAATATTAATGTTAATATTAATGTTAATATTAATCAATGTTAATTTAATATTAAATTATTTATTTACTATTAATGTTTATTTTAATATTAATTTTATTGTTAAATTTTGCCATGTCAGCTGTCATGTTAGCAACCATGTCATATGCCACATAATGGAAGATGGTATCACCCAAATTTTTTGGGAGCAAATAGCATTTTCGTAATATTAGTTTTAATTATATTGTAAATTTTAAATTAACAGAAAAGCCAATGTAGATTTAATATTAATGCTACTGTAAAATTTTCCCGATCATACCTCGATACTTACGTTTGTCGACCGAGTTACCGTCTTCATCATTATGAAGTTTTCACCCGAATCATCGTCATCGCTGGGGCGTGATGCCGTACGAGCCTGGAGTTGCGCTCGTGCAAGGCAAGATAACAGATTCACAATAGTGTTTATAGCTCAAATTGATAACATAAGCAGCGGAAGGAAAACGTAGTATACAACAAGAATCTCTTTTATTGATAATGAACTGAAGGTTACAATGGCTTTGAATAGCCCAACTTAACATGCCAATTGGCTACAACGCTCATGATCTCTCTAGCTCACAAAGGAGTACATTGTTCCATACATTATGCCTCTTTATAGCCAACAAGTAGCCTTCGGCTGAACATCTCCATGTCGCAAGTCCGAACGCCAATGCGGTAGCTCCTCTTGAACGCTAAGGACTCTATGCCTCGGCACGTCCAAGTCGAGCCCCGCCTCGAGCCGAACATATCCTGAACTTGTCCACTACCGTGTCCCTACGGCAGATACAGTTAGACATAATCTTAACATAAACATAGTGATCGTGCTCATCTATGTCCCATTTCGCCTAGCCTGCAAGGTTGGAACTTTACATAAGAAATCATATCATTTCACTCAACCAACCAACCGTAAACTTAAACATATGCATAAGGGTGGCAGGCCCTGCGCCTGCACCCAGCACTAATCTCAGCCTACCGGCCCTATCTATATGAAGGTCACGGTGTTTTGCACCGTAATGCATCTTTGGCATCCTTATGTGTAAGACTATGATCGCTTCGATACGGGTTGCTAGCCCAATATCCGAAGGATCCCAAACTTACTGATATCATAGCTTATCATAACACTGGACGGTCGCAACCCGTCCTAATAATGTGCACCATAAATACCATACATAATTCCCTCATTTGAACTACTCGGTTGAATTAAGATGATGTGTACCATAAATACTATACATAAATACCAACACTGGACGGTCGCAACAATATCATAGCTTATTGAGTATATTATATTGACATTGCTTGTCCTCCATTCGGAGTTGACCGTTCTCGACAGGTTTTGATATTATAACTGTTGTTAGATAGTAGAACTAGACAGCGTTCTACGTCATTTCTGCAGTGTAGGCTGGGACGCTGTCATGCACTCATGCCCTTACTCCGGGTACGGGTTGTGATAGGGTGCGCGAGAAAGGAACAATGTCGCTACCGATTCGGTTGGGACCGATAGGTCGAAATCGGCCGGGTCGATCGAACGGGAACGGTTGAATTAAGATCCATTCCACGTTATGGAATGGCTTCTCTGGAACCAAGTCCCATATTCAGCGGGTTGCAGGTGATCGCGTAGGCGACGTCAGCGCAGCCAACCAGTCGCTCGCTTGAAGCAAGTCTAAGACGAGTGGCTGACCTCCTTCGCCTCGTCCCTCTTCGACGTCATTGGCATCACAAGCCATCCTGGACGTATAGCTTTGTTAATCGGGGTCCTTTCAACGCAAGTAGCTAGCTCCGATACAAGTCTCCGCTTAACCTGTGCTGAAACCTTATGCACGACTATACCCTGTTTCCTCCTAGGTCGAAACGGTCCCGTGGCCCCGGGTTGCTGATCGAGGAAACTACCGCCTTATCGACAAGTTGTCCATAACCGTGTGAAGACATATTTTCCTTTTAGTTATTAAGACATAGCCTACATTATCTTTGAAAACTCAATCCCTTTCCCGTATTTGTGCCCTTGCATTTATCCTTTCATTCGCAACAACATTATCGATTTACCTAGGAAGGGGGTCGAGAAGAGGAGGGTCAGCCACTCACCTTGAGTTTACTTCAGGCGAGAGAATGGATCTTAATTCAACCGTTCCCGTTCGATCGAGTCAATCGATCCCGACCTATCGGTCCCGATCGAATCGATAGCGACAGTGTTCCTTTCTCGCACACCCCGTAGACGGAGTACGGGGCACGATGTAGGGACGGGGCACTACAGCTATAGACTAAGATGTCGTCTATGAACACTATCACGAATTGATCCAAAATAGTGCATGAAGATACGATTCATGGGGTCCATGAATACGGTTGGCACACTGGTCGCTCCAAATGGCATAACAAGGAAATTCCAATGTCCATACCTCGATCTGAATGATGTCTTCTGGATGACTTTCTCTCTGACTCTGATCTGATGGTACCCTCATGACTGCAAGTCATTATTCGAGAATACAGCCGCTCCCTTGAGCTGATCAAATAAGTCATCAATGTACGATAATCAACACATAATCTTTATGTACCATCCTTCTTCTTCACAAAAAGCATTGGTGCTCTCCAAGGCGATCCACTAGCACGAATGAATCCTTTGGTTCTGAGTTCTTCGTCGAGCTTGTACAAGATTTCCAACTTTGAAGGTGCCATCCTGTAGACTCTCTCCGATCCTGGTACCGTCCCTGGAATCAAGTCGATGGTGAAAACTCTGCTTCACCGGAAAATGAAAACTCTGCCTCACCGGGAATACCAAAAATAATCTTGCCAATATGGCAGTCTATTCTTGAGTATTGCTCCTTCAACCAATCCATTCCTAGGCCAAGGGACCGATTCGGCCCGCAGCAAAAGGGTCATCGTCTAACCCAGCTATAGTCCGTGATGGCTTGACATTGCCAGTGGCCTTCACACCCTTTCACTGCTTAACAAATGCATGTGACACGGGACGGTGCTTGCTATACTTCGATAGCCCAACAAAACTCTTTTATAATGTGTTCGTGCAACGACTTGACAAGCAAGGGCTACGTCAAGCCTAGCATCGAGGGAACGTACTGTGCACGCGTTCGACTTAAACAATCAAGTTCTTTGGGTGCATAGACTTATGCAAGAAGCGGTAAAATACGACTTAAACTACGGGACAAGCAAATGTTAATATTAATTGTAGTTCCAATTACATTTTAAATAAAAAAGAATGCAATTTTAACTTTAACTAGTTTGAAGTAAATGTTAAATCAAAACTATTTTAAATTTTAGTAGTAATATTAGTTTCAATAATATTGTAAATTTTAAATTAACAGGAATGCCACGGTATTAGAAACCTAGCTAGCTGATGTCACGTTGCTCGGGGCTCGGTTAGTATTCGTCTAAACTCGTACATGCGAACTAGTTATTAGTAATGATAACCAAAAATTGAATTTTAAGTTTAAAATCTAGTCGAGCTCGATCCTTCCTCTTTATCCCATCTCCCACACTCTCTCTCTTTCTCTCTCTCTCTCTCTCGGGTTCTCTCTCACAGGTTGTGTTCCTTAACACAACAGATCCCGTAGCATTAAATGCTCTGCATGTGTTATCCTACACAATTTAATAATAAACACTGATACCATATCATTAGAAGAGCAAAAGTTGTCTTGGAAGTCATAAAAAATTACTTTGTATTGTCTTCTCAATACTTTTTTGCATTGGAGATGACTTTTTAAACTTATTGTCATTTGTGAATATAGCCGCCTATGCAAGTTATTGTCTTCTGCCTCATGCCACATAGGATACACAACACATAACAAGACAAAAGGGTTTCGTAGCATTAAATGCTGCTGCATGCGTTATCCTACAGAAGAGGGCCACGTGGAGATTGCTGTTGCATGCTTCCTCATGCGTTATTAGCTACATAATTTAATAATACATGTACCCAGAAGACGAGAAAGTTGTGTTGTTGGAAGTTATTTCCTTAAAATTATGCTTGCTCCTAGAATCAATCAAGATTTTTCATGAGCCATCAAAAGAGGGCCACGTGGCGGAGTTACAAAGAAGACGAAAAGGTTGTGTTGTTGCCTTGCTGGAAGTTGTTTCTTCCTGAATAATGCTTTTTGTACATCCAAATTGCACTTTCAAACTGTCCATCCTTACGTGGCAGCTGACGTGATATGTTGATCTGGCAGCTGACGTGGCAATTTTTTTTAAAATAAAACTAAAAAAAATTAACATTAAAGTTAATATTAACATTAACATTAACATTAATATTAATATTATCGTTAACATTAACAATAATATTAATATTAACATTAACCTTAACATTAATATTAACATAAATTAATATTGACATTAAATTAACATTGATATTAACGTTAAATTATTATGGAGAAAATTGGGTAGTTAACTTTTTGGATTAAAATTTGCTATGTCATTAGTCATGTCAGATGACACACTATTATTTAACATGCCACATCAGATGGGAGGGCTATATATTAGAGGGTCAATTTGGAGGTACGAATATAGCATTACGCTTTCTTCTTGTATTATTTCTTGTCCTTCGTTTCTTCTACTGGTTTCTAACACACTCTATTTTCTTCAATGTCGACGTCACATAGAGAAAGTGATCGTCGTGTGGAAGATTTAGTCGATGAAGAAAGCCTCCTTTCAAGAGGACTGTCAGATGATTTGGATGATGAGCAAAGTTTGGAAGATGTTAGCTTAGGAGACAGTAAAGAACACTACAAGAAAATATGGTTTTTGTGACATGTAAAGTTGTCACAGAAATTATGAAAGTCGTCACAACACATCTTCTGTGACGAGTACAGTGACAACTTATTTTCGTAGCCTATAACTCCGTAGCTAAAAGTATAGGTGACGACCAAAAGTCGTTGTCATAGAAAGTTCTCTACTGTGACAAGAATATGTTGTCAGTGATAGTAAACTTTCCGTGACAACAAAATTCATCACTAAAAATATTATAAGTGGCGCACAATATTGTCACAAAATAGCTTTTTATTGTAACTAAAAATAAATTAAAAAAAATTTGACAAAAATAAAAATTATTTTCGTGACGACATTTGCTATCACAAAACAACTTTAGTAACACTTTTATTGTTGTCACAATAAACGTATATGTTTAGTGACAAGTACATGTCATCATTGTAAACACTTGTAGTAACACATTTATTATTGTCACCATAGTGTACACTTTATATGTTTGATGGAAATCAATTGTCACGAGTATTTTTTTTTTGTCATTGTCATTATACATTAAAAACACAAGAACACAATGTAATATCACACAATTCTTGTAGAAGAGGGTATGCATGATTGTGCTCATCTTCCAAGAATACCCCCATCGACTTTTCAATGTAAACCAAAACTAACCTTCACAAATTCTAAAAAGCCTTTATATAGGCGACTAACTCTAAAGTAATTATAGACGACAACAACATGAAAAGTAATTATAACAGTTCTCAAAAAGTAATTATATTGCTCCACAAAATTCAGTACATATAACATGAAGAGAAGTAATATTGGTACTTATAAAATAAAGAGTATCCAAAGTAGCTGGTACATAAAACCTAGAGTAATCTATAAATATAAACTGGTGATCAATTTCATATGCAGCTCCTGTCTTGGTGATGATCAATCTTTAATGACCTGTATAAATTAATAAAGAGATTGTTTAGAATATTACGTAAGCATATACGTATAAGAAAAAAATTGTCAAGAATTTCTACAATAGAAGCAATGAGAATAGAGAAAATGACACAAATGTTTGCAGTTTAGTTCAAAAGCTAGAAGTAATGTGTCTTTACATTTACTTGATAAATAGAAATATCATGTATCTTGGTTTCGAACACTTACCAGAGTTTGTAGCTCTTGTATTTGTAGGAACTGAAATATCTGCAGACTGTGACGAAGAGCCGAAAAATGCAGCCATTCGTGCTTGGAACATGGCATTAAACTGACCTTGAATTTGCAACGTAAGATCATTCCTGATGTCGTCTTCCACACTTTTCCTAATTTCAGCTCTAAGTTCATCACTAACAAATAAATAAAATGCATAAAAACTTGACAAAGAGGTCAAATGTATTTACCATTGACTCCTCTACTTCAGCAAAAGATCTTGAACAAAGAGGTCAAATGTATTTACCATTGACTCCTCTAACAAATAAATGAAAAATATCTGAGAGTTTGAAAATAATTTGAACGGCAGAAAATAATGTCTTCTCTGACACTTGACAGGGGGCTGAAGCCCTGCCCTGCCTGGTATCCGTGCTGCCTTCTACATGAGCTACAACCACCTAATGTCCGTTCTGTCTTCCACATGAGCTACAAATTGCGGACAATTTCCATAGTTAGAAAAGAAAACACGCAAAATAGAATAAAGTATGCAAACTAGATTGATGGCCCAGTAAAAGAAACATCAGATATTTACACCATGCTATCCACAGTAGCATGTATTGCTTCTCAAAAAATTCAAGAAACAACTTTTAATACGAGAGAGAGGAGCCTCACTTTTAAATGCTCGCATCTCAAACATAAAATAGTTTAACAAGAAAATAAGCAAGAAAAAACTGCTGCTACACAGCACTCTTGCTGCTTTATTTCATTCCAAAGAAGATGCAAAAAGCAGGCATAAACTGTCTTACAAAGTAATAGAAGATGGAAGCAACAATTTTTGTTGCAGACATTTTAATTCTTGTTCAAATGCTTTCGATAAATCACAAATAACATAAAAACAGTACAAAAAAATCATTCTTAAGAAGGTAACAAATAATGTAAAGCCAGTCAAGGACTTCAATTGATCCAATTGTGTTCTTGCACAATAATAAATATCATATTCAATCATTAGATCTTCAACTTGATCCATAAACACAACCATTCCACAGAATAAAAGATCATAACAATGACAATCAAAATAGTTTAAAATTGCAACCAGTGATTAGAAACATAATACGCATAACCATACAGTTCTCAAATAAAAGCAAGGAGCCTTCTCACTAGACAAACAAAAAAGAAACACTTACCTTCACCACTGTCGATCAAGAACCCAGTTCTGCATACGAGCACCAGAAAACTTGCCAACGGAGTCACCACAACTACGCTTCGACATAACACTAACATTTTTCACCTCGGACATAACGAAAGAAATGAGCTGCAGATCATTTCATTTCTTCTTTGCAGCAGCTTGGTCACCTTGATACCAACAACAACAGTCTGCCTCATGTCCCTGGCAGCAAACCTACCCAATGGTGGGTACTCGGAGAAAGTCTCCACCACCATGGGCTTGGTAGGAATCATCTTAACGAACCCAGCATCACCATTCTTCAAGAACTTGGGTTCCTTCTCAAGATCCTTTCCAGAACGCCTATCATATCTTGGTCAAAACTTGACAGCAATGTGGCAAGTGTGACAATCAAGAACTGGTTCATATCCGTTTCCAATCTGACCATGGTGGTTCATGATGATGACCTGAGAGGTGATGTTGGCAGCCTCCTTTTCTGGGTCATCCTTAGAGTTTGAGGCAACAAAACCATGCTTCAGATCTTTGACAGCAACATTCTTGACATTAAAGCCAACATTGTCCCCTGGAAGAGCCTCCTAGAGAGCCTCATGATGCATCTCAACAGATTTTACTTCAGTTGTCAGACCACTTGGGCCAAAGGTGACCACCATACCAGGTTTATTACTCCAGTCTAAACCCGACCGACAGGAACAGTACCGATACCACCAATCTTGTAAACATCCTGAAGAGGAAGACAGAGGGGCTTGTCCGTGGGACACTTGGGTTCATTGACCATGTCCAAGGCTTCCAGGAGAGTGGGACCCTTGTACCAGTCAAGGTTGGTGGATCTTTCAATCATGTTATCACCTTCAAAACCAGAGATCGGCACGAATGGGATCTTGTCAGGGTTGTAACCAACCTTCTTGAGATAGGAGGAGACTTCCTTCACAATTTCATCATACCTCGCCCTTGAATACTTAGGTGTTGTAGCATCCATCTATTAATATATAATCAAGCAGCTTCAGTTAGAGAAATAAAATTCAACAATGGTGTTGTAGAATCCATCTATTAGTTGGGGAAAACCATAACTGTGTTTTCTGCAGGAGTACTTGAAAGGAGATCATAAAATGTAGTAGATATAAGACATGTGGTGATAAACACATTAACTTCAGTGAACATTGTACAAAGTACATAAAAATAGAAGACAAATTTTAAAGTTACTTCTAGATAGAAAGACAGAAATTAAGTTCTAAATCTAAAAAAGCAAGATTACCTGTATCTAGGTCATCATTAGTACTGCAGAAGGCATGTAAATAAACAATACAAAAGATGCCAAAAAACACAAAGTCAGAATGGAACCTCAAGACGACATTAAGGCATGATAATGTGTTAATTGCAGTTACCCACTGCAATCTTAGGGTTTCTTATACAAACGACATCACCACGATACACAATGTAGGGTGCATACACAAAGAAAATGACATCAATTAAAAACCAAAATTGATTCCAATAATGTGAACCAATCAAACATCAGACATTGCTACAAATGTTACAACTTCCACATAGAACTTCACGCAGAAATAAGTAAAGAAGTTATAATGTATGCATAATGAAATAACTGTATCAAAAAACCAAATTGATTATTAATGTAGATAGCCAAAAAGAACATGATATTATAGATATGAACAAGAAAGAAAAGTAAATAGAGTATCAATGTGTCAATTAAGCACGAGATAATTTTGTACCGTATGCATAACGAAATACAAATTTAAGTTAGAATACAAGAACAATGAACTGTAAAAAAAATCTAGTTTCACTTCAAAGATGTGTAGTAGGAGTCTAGGTTTATATAGGTAGAGTTCAGACTCCTGGAGATTCAAAAGACGCATGTGAATGCAGGTTTTGATTCACAAAATTATTGGATTAGGAGTGAGCCTGATGGGTTTTGTTATATTAGACTACAATATGGATTAAGTTGGAGCTCAATTCTCATATGTAGAATTATCTCCAAAAGTTCATTTCGATTGGATCTTCTCCCATTTAGTTGTACTAGCAAAAAAGAAGTTCCAATTGGATTAGGAGTGAACCTGATGGGTTTGATCATAAATGCAATGTTTACTTCCAAACCCTTACTATTACTTCTGACAATCAACAATTTTATACAGTTTTATCAAATTATTTGTGAATCTCCCATATAAAATTATAATATTGGGTCTGCTCAACTAAATGATTTCTCATTCTCGAGTTTTAGTTCAGGGCTGAAATTAGTGTTTTCTTTCTTGCGATTAACAAAGCACGGTTACCCCAAAAATTTGGGCCATGTCGTGTCGGACATGTACTAGACACGTATCGGATGTTCCAAAGTACATTAGGACATGTATTGGACACATATCAGACGTTTCAAAGTACATTAGGACACACCAAAATATGTTGTGCCCCTATGCCGTGTTGTAACCATGTCCCTGAAGCATAGGATGTACATGAAGATGTGTGTATTGGTTTGGGGTGGTGGGGGGACTGGACTTGAGCATCGAAATAAAAACTAAACCTCTGTCTGGCTATGATATAAAAATCTGAGTTTCAAGGGACATTGTTTGGGCACAAACCTGAAAAGCAAGCACATAGATAAAATCAAAGAGCTGTTGCTAATTTTAATAAAGAAGAAACGGGAAGAATTTCATTGATTAACTAATTTAAAAATATTTTATTACATAATGTGGTTCCAAACC